>VZSZ01008963.1:381828-393706 GCA_013398815.1 Ibidorhyncha struthersii | reverse complement strand
TCGTCTTGATGCACCCCAGCATGCCATTGGCCTTCTTGGCCACCAGGGCACACTGCTGGCTCATGGTCATCCTGTTGTCCACCAGGACTCCCAGGTCCCTTTCCACAGAGCTGCTCTCCAGCAGGTCAGCCCCTAACCTGTACTGATGCATGGGGTTATTCCTCCCCAGGTGCAGGACCCTATGCTTGCCTTTGATGAACCTCATAAGGTTCCTCTCCACCCAATTCTACAGCCTGTCCAGGTCACTCTGAATGGCAGCACAGCCTTCTGGCGTGTCAGCCACCCCTCCCAGTTTAGTGTCATCAGCAAACTTGCTGATGGTACACTCTATCCCTTCATCCAGGTCACTGATGAATATATTGAACAGGACTGGACCCAGTACTGACCCCTGAGGAACACCACTTGTTACTGACCTCCAACCAGACTCTGCAGCACTAACCACAACCCTCTGAGCTCTACCTGCCAGCCAGTTTTCAATCCGCACACACATTCATCTAACCCACACTTCCTAAGCTTACCGTGCCTTTTCAACCTGTACTGTAGCCACCCCTGCTTGCTGAAATGCCCACTATGAGCACTGTGGCCACTATCGGGCAGCCGGCAGTACCTGCTTGGAGAGGCCAGTGCATGCCTGGAGGTAGCATGACAGAGCACTGGTCCCGCTCCCGGCAAAGAAGGGGCAGCCTGAGCCAGGAGGCTGTGCTGCCAGCTCTGCCACTCTGGTGCCAGCCCTCACCAGCACCAGAGCCAGAGTGGCCCGATGGAAGATGTCCCCACGGGTGGGTGACCACAGCTGGTGCTTCCTGCCATGCGTACCCCCACCAGCCTCCACCCACATCTCCTCCTCTTTTCTTCTGCTCTTCAGACAACCCTTCCTATCCCACACTCCCTTCTCAACTGGTTTACACCTAGTTAAATCAACAACTCAACCTGCAAGCAGGGCCAGTCGTCACCATATTAGTCACCACCCTCCATCCTGTTTGGGCTCCCTTACGTGGCAAACTTCAGGAAACGGGCTGTCTTCTCCGAGGAGTCTTTACCACAGCACCTCCCACAGAGAGGACCGGATCTTGACAGGACTTTTTCTGTTGCTACCAGTGTACAAAGGTTAATCGTTGTTTCACTTGGGTGGGATCGATCTGGACAGCCTCACTCTGCATGAGCTGTATCCCCGTATTGTTTGTGAAAAGCAAACGCTAATTCTCTGAATGGAGTCCTGCAGCCCTTTCTTACAGATTACATCCTCTCATCCAAAACGCCATTTCAAGCAGTGCGTGGGATTCTTTCTGATCCATATATTTGTTTGGTTTAATTTATTTTCTCTATATGACTGTTCTTTTCCTTATCACTACTTAATGTAACAAGAAAGTAAAAACACTCCCTTATAATGCAAACTGAAGTACGGAGATTGAATGTTCCCTTTAAACATACCAATGTAAACATTATTTTAAATGCAGTACTTCATGTTCTGTATTTTTCGTGGGGAGACAATAGATCAAATAGGAAAAACACAAGTGTGAAATATAATTAAAATAATTTCAGATAAAGGAGGCAATATGTACTAACGGAGGAGGACTTCAGAATGTAAACAGACTATTTTGAGCTGAGGCATCATTTCAATAGGGAAACTCTAGAATTACTCTGTCCTTCTCAGCTATGCTAAAATCAAAACTATGAAAAGGAAAATTGAGTCCATCTGCTTAGTCCAATCTATTTTATAGTGAGTCATTCTATTTTCCCATCACAAAATGGGCCCTCCATTATCTTCCATTTCCACAGCCAGCTCCACACAAAGAGTCTCTTCAGGATTCTGGCCGCCAGGGAGTCTTCCTCCAGGAAGTAAGGACAAGAGTTCTTTAACAATAAATTTCACAAATAGCCTGAAGCGGTAGAGAATTTTATATTATTTATCTCATCCACAGGAAGCAGTGAATATAAAGGTACAATACCACTTAATAAAACTGTCTGTGAGGTTTTTCTCTATGGAGGTTATACTTTGAGCACGAACTGGTCTCTATTTAATTGACACTTTGCAATTTGTAACAAATTACACAAAATCAAGATTTGTCAGGGAAAACTTCTTGATACAGGCACCAGATGGGCCAACCAGGATTGCGCACAGCTAGTCTGTTATTCAGAAATGAGGAAGAAGTGGTTGGCAATGTGATGCATGATGGTAGCCTTCACTTTAGTGACCATGAAATAATGAAGGTGAAGATCACTGTGGGGAGTGAGGAACGCAAGTGCCAGAGCACAGACCTTGGGTTTTAGGAGACCTGACTTTGGCTTATTCAGAAGTTGATAAGTGGGATTCCACGGGAGGCAGCTTGGAAACACAAGGAGCTCAGGAAAGTCATCATGTCCGTGAAAACAACTTCTTCCTCAACCTCCAATCTTCAGGAAGACAAGCAGATTTATCAGGACATAAGCATGGCTTAACAGTGAGTTTGTAACTGAGCTCCAGCACAAAAAAGGCAGCTCAAGAGGTGGAAACAGGTATGGCTAACGCTGGGGCTGACACAGTGTGTCTTTGCCTCAGCCTTCTACAACAAGCTCTCCCAGGCATCCATGCTTAGCAGCAGGGGTCAGGGAGGAGGAGAGCAACCAGCAATGGATGAGGATCAAAGCAGGGATGACTTCAGATAACTCAACTCATAACTGCCTGTGGGAAGAAGGTGGTTTGCAACAGCACATAGATTCACCAAGGGGAAATCATCCCCAACCAACCTGATTGCCTTCTATGATACAGTGTCTGGATTTGTAAACGAGGGTAGAGCAGTGGATGTCATTTACCCTGACTCACCTCCAACACTGTCTCCCACTATTCTCATATCCACATTAGGACGTGACACCCTGGGTGGTGGACAAGCAGACGGTCAAGAAGCTTATAGGACAATCAGGCTCAGACATCCACAGTTAATGCTTTGCATGCTTCCTGGAGGACAGTAACAAGTGGAGTGCTGTCAGGCTACGTCCTGAGTCCTGTCTAGTTTAACATCTTCATCAGTGACCCAGAGGAGATGATGCAGGCCACTCACCAGGTTTGCAGATAACACCAAACTGAGGGGGGAGAGTCATGCCTGAGGGCAGGGCTGCCATTCAGAGGGGCCTGAGGAATGGGCCAACAGGAGCATTATGGACCTGAGAAGGGAAACCCCTGTCAGCGATCCAGGCTGGGGCCTGACTACTCGGGGAGCAGCTCTGCTGAAGAGGGCCTGGGGGTCTTGGTGGGCAGCAAGTTGAGCGTGAGCCATCAGCCAGCCCTGGCAGCAAGAACGGCCAACAGCACCCTGGGCTGTGCTAGCAGGAGCATGACAAGTAGAACAAGGGAAGGAATTATCCTCCTCTACTCAGCACTCACTAGGTTACATCCAGAATATGGCATCCAGTTTTTGGGCCCTCCAATAGAAGATTTTGAAAGATTGAAGCAAATTCAGTGTAGACCACGAAGACGGTCAGAATTTGTGAGGAGAGGATGAGGGAGCTGCACTTGTTCAGCCTGGAGAAGAGCTGGTTTCAGGGGGACCAAACAGCTGCCACCAGTCCCTGCGGGAGGTTATCAAGGAGGTGGGGCCAGGGTGTTTTACAGCAATGCATGGTGGGAGAGAAACGAGAGATAATTTGACTTGATAAAAGGAAAAACCCTTTCCTCCATGAGGACAGCCCAGCAGTGGAGCAGGTTGCCTAGAGAGGTTGTGCGATCTCCACCCTTGGAGGTCTTTGAGACCCGACTGGATAAAGCCCTGAGAAACCCGGTCTGATCCCATAGCCTCTTTAAGCAGTAAGTTGGGCTAGAGACCCCCTGAGCTCGCTTTGCATCTGAGCTATCCTATGCTCCTCTGAAATACATTTATTTTAAAAAAAGTATAATCCAGTTATACATATACAAAGTATCATCACTTTATAGGATATAAAATTGACACTGGACACCTCATGGTGCCTATAATATTAAATAGTTTATGTATTTGCTATACTGAAGTTAAATATGCAAACAGACATCCACAGTAACATGTACAAACAGTATCTGCACCACAGACTGACACTGCTCCCACGCAGTGTTTGAATATTGATGTGGCCTGCATGTAACAAGGAGAAAAGGGCAGAATCGATAAAAGCCCAGGAGGTACAAAACTGGGAAAAAAATGTAGGGGCAAAGTGAAATCCATCCATCAATTGGAAGGAAAGGCACTAAGACTAACCAGGCAAAGAGAGACAGAGGGGACAGAGAGGAGGCTAGGGCTTGGCTGGAAGGGGACAGGAAAAGGGGCGCGAGCACAGGTGCAGGGCCAGGGCATTTCTCCATTCCTCCACCGTCAGCAGAGTGACGTGAAGCCTGCTGAGCCAGGGCCTCCTCTGTCCCTCTCACTGAGCACCCACGGGGACGTCACCTGCTGTCACTAACAGGGACTCTCTCAGCTCAACATGTTAGGAGGATTCAGCTTTGAAACAACCAAACAGCGGGTGACCTGGCATGGGAGTTAACATGGTTCCCATCAGCGGGGTCCCTGTTCACTCCAGTTTGCCATTCTTAAAATTAGTAAATGATGCAAACAGAGACAGCCATCAGAAGATCATTAAGGTTCCAAACGAAGCTCTCTACATTTTGGAAAAGCCTCACGCAAGGTTGCCTGCTCAATTCTTTGTGCATCAGGATGCAGCCCACAATTAGATAATCATACTATCTAATTACATTGTTATATATTTCCCTTACCCATGAGCTAGAATAAACTTTCATAGGTTTCCTTTGAAAGTTTTCCTGAAGCTTTTGTTAATTTTATAATTGCTTTTAATTTTGAAGAGTTCTCCTCATTTTTTATAAGACCACAAACATTGAAAATGAGGACACTGTCTAAAGTATTAATTTATCAATGAGAAAATGAACAAGTAGAACGTTAGATAATATTCATATTATAACTTCATGCTGAAGCTTCAGCAATGCTCCTTCAGATAGTATTCTTTAGATAAAACTTATATTCTTAAAAAAGAAGAGGTACTTTAAGGACAGATCATTATTTTGTTTCAGCACTTCCTGTATTTCCTACCCAATGCACCTTTCCTCAGTGAAGTTTTATTTAAACTATTAACTAACACACAAGCTTTCCAAATCTCATTTAACTGAGGCTAGTAGAGGCAAACTGCATGATTAAACAAGAGTGAGTTAGTGGGCTGGCCCACCATGAAACCAAACCAACACAACACCACCACTATTTAAGATAGGTGCTAAAAAATTCAGCGCTAATTTGTTTCTTAACAAAAATGATGGCCACCTTTCTTCACAGCTTTGCAAAGCCAAGAATAAACTGTCCTTTTCATGATATCAAGAAAATAACCTTGTTAATGCAAGGCAAATTACAATTTGTGTCTCAAGCCTACTCTAATTAGGAATAAGCTGTGTTTTGACTGTTTGCACTTTCTCTTAGTAATATATTTTCATCACACCTCTTTTCAGTAAGCTCCAAACACAAGCAAACAATTTCCTCTGCCATTTACTGATCTAAAGTTATGGAAAATAATGTGCAAAGACATGAAATAGACCCTCAAGAAAAATCTAAGAAAACTACGGACTATTAGCTATCAATCTGGGTTACAATAACAAATTGAGTTTGAACTGGATCTCAGTTTTTGCACTTCACATGCACACAAAATGCATTCACAAATTTCCATAGTTTCCACAGACACGTGTCGTCATAATTGATTTAACATACATGAATGGAGTTTTAATCTTCAAGGTCAGTGGTTAAAGGAAGCCAGGAAATACTCCTATAAAGTACAACAGTTGATTTGCCCTTCCTTACCATCAAATTTAAAAAACAAATATCAACATTTTTCAGTATTTCTTACCGTTTGCTTTTCCTCTAAGGCTCCTCTTCCTGAAACTTTTCTTTCATGTTTTTCTAACTCCATTTCCCAGGGGTAAAAAAAAACGGACTCTAATATCCTGAGCAGAAGTGATTTAACCTGACTACATGTTAGATACCCCCGTATTTTTGGAGTTGGGAGAGAGAAGTGTCAGGGTGCACTTGGTGGTGATTTCTGGTCAGCGCATGTTTCCATTTATAGCCGTTGAAAATCCACAAATAGAAGCATGGAGAGAGGGCAGGCAGCTGCCTCTGATAACAATAAACGTTGGTTTGGTATCACAGCAAATTGTTCAAGAGGAATTTTTGGTTACTGGCTCCGTTCAGTCCCCTCTCAATCCCTCTACCCTGAAAGCTCATATTTAAAAAGTCCATGAAAATGAATACCTACATCTCAGCAGCACTAATGTGTTCATGGAGATTACTGAGCAAGTAAAATGACAAATATGATTAGCTGGCACCACATGTTACACAGAGACAGACAGCATACAGAACAATATTTAAAAACGGTGCTTTAGCCTGGCTGTTGACATTTCCCTGTTGAATGTTTGGGTCTGAGCTGTCCTAAGCCATGTTCATGCACAGTGTGCTCTCCTTTTCTAATATCAGGACGTGACATCTTCTTGGATTTTCAACATGCAGAACGAATACAGAAATTTCAGTGGGAAACATGAGCTCCCCTAAATACAAGACGTGAGCAGTGAGAATCTAAAATAGAGCTAATTCCCATACAGACAATGGTTGTGGTGTCTGTTAGTTGACTGTAGAAGAATAGCCTGGCTCTAGTTCACAAAGATAAAGTCAGATATTTGAAACTGCAGCGTGGGGGGAACCTCTCAGCAGCTCTGCTGCAGATGCCATGGTTTATAACACACCCGCTGGTTGCCACATCAACTGGGCTCATGTTGTCTCGGTGGCAATTCACACACAAGGCTGGTTCTGCATCTACCAGCAAAGGAAGGGGAAGCACGACAAGACAGAATCACACAGAAAATGTTTGCTGCTGTTAAACGAGAATACACTCTCTGGTCAACCTGTGGTTCATTAAGAAACATATAACCTTTGTATAGCTGGCAGTTTAAGCATTTCACTAAACCCCTAGCCACAAAAACACACTTCTTTCCCTTCTCTTCCTCTCAACATATTGGTAAAAGAAGATGCTTCTAAAATAAATAGCTAGAGAGAGAAAGAGAACTATAAAACCTCTTTATCATTTTTTAATTGTCTTTCTGGAAATGACAGCCAAACCTAGGCACACTCCTTTCTACTCTGCTTATTTCTTGGTAGACGTTATATTCATGTAATCTTTAGAGCCTGGGATAGGAAGAAAAGGCAATCAAAGAAGTCATCACACAACAGTCTATAGAGTTTACATAGGAAAAGTTGACCAAAAAAACCCACCTTAGAGTGTCCCTGTTCTGAAACACTCTTCAGAACAAAGAAAAAGTTACTCCAGTGACAATTATTTCTCTTTAGTCTCTTTTACCTTCGTTTTCAGAAGTGTAAGGCAGCCAGCAGATGAGTGAGTGCAGCAAGGCAAACACAAAGAACCAGTCAAATCTACAAGGGCTGCTGTAGTAAAGGGAATAAATATGAGCTTGATGTCACAAAAGTAAAAATACACCTCACCGCACCTCCTGGAAATGCTGGGATAAAAGGAACAAGAGTAAGCAACGTAATACCCAGAGGAAAGCTATAGTACTTCCTCGCTCTTCAGAAGGAAGGTAAACAGTATTGAGAAGTTCGTATCTTCAAAATCTTTTCTGTGAGGCTGGAACTTATTCCTGAGGCGGGGGACTTGCATAATGCCTTTGTACCACTTAATGTCCTCAAAGGAGGTCTTCAGTGGGATCCAAACAGCAGCTTACATGACACTGCTGCTTACATTACCGACCATTCCTGTGGTGCAGGTGAAAAACCTGAAGCATCTCCACTTTCGTTAACCTGTCCATTTCCAAAGGGTTTAAATCACAGACAAGGACCAGAGCATCTGAGGTGGCATGTTCAGCTGCGTGTGCTTGGTGCATTCCCCACCCCTGTCCCACCGGTGGCAGGAACACCTCGGGTTTCGGCAGGCTCCCAAACAGCAGCTCCCAGGGGAGTCACTCCCTCCTCGTGCTGGGGAATGGATACCCATGTCGGTAAAAGATCAGACTGTCAGTGGTGCAACGAACTGGTGACATAGGACCCAAGACACATGTAAGTCCGTACAGACTTACACCAGCTTGGCGGGTTTTATCTGGAGTTTAGGCTGTGTGTGACTTACCACTCATACTAACTACCCTAAAGCTTAAATCTTCAGTCACATTCATACTCTCTACTTCCAGATACTGTTTTCATACGTCAGCTCACCCACATGAAAGTCAAAGGCGATTGCTACAGAAAGACCCAAGGAAGTGACTACGAAGTAACTTTACTCATAGTAATTCCAATTTAAGATGCTGATGAGAGTATTCAGTTTCACAAACACGTTTTCCATCATCATTCTTGTAAAGGTGCCTACTACCACTCACAAGAAAAAAATTAACACCTTCCCCTTTCACCGTGTGGCTGCTACATCCTGAACACTGTATTCCATAAAAAAAGGAAAAAAAAAACCAAAAGTGAAAATTAAAATACTAGGACAGGAAAAGACCTAACTGCTCCGTTTCTTGTGAATGGAAACGGGTATTCTGGATGCATCATGCTGCTGACTGTGCAAGTGCTAGGGAGTTGGAGCAGATTGCACAGGAGATGGGAATGGGAGCAAAAAGCTAAGAATGCAACAGAATATGACACCAAACTTCATGCCATCGAGTTGAAATCAGGGAGCACAAGAAACCCTGAATGCAAGGCTCTTCCATAGCCTGGATGCCAATGTACAAGGATCCCGGAGACAGTAAGGAAAGGCTGAGGTCATCTTGTGTATCTACTACACCTTGCTCAGCATGACATTTCAACACTAAACCTGAGGAAAGACCATGATCCTAACCGTATGAGAATTTGGGTTTATATAATTATGGGAGTATATTTCTTATTCCTACATAGAAATAATGCTTATTTTACTGCGAGGACTTTCTAAAATACTGTTAGTAACTATATATTTCCTGTTTTACTTTGAAAGGGAAAACATAGTAAACAGGTGCTAAGTAAAAGCATGTTATAGACATCGCCTGAATTACTGTGCTATTTTCAATTACTTCTTTGTATCATGGCCACTGGTGTCTTCACACCTGTTTTTCTTCTCAGAGCAGGACCTAACAGAGCAGGTTGTGGGTTTTATTTGTAAGAGGCAAGTGCTGAATATCCAAAATAGTGGTATTGTGTAAATAAACCATTTAAGCAGATGTATTTTCTGTGCTCACTTGATCTGCTGTTCTTGGAAAAAGAAGCAAGGGACTATCTATCACAATGTTTGTGTGTCACTCTCAGCTGTGTTTTGACTCACGCGGGTACTGCAGTTCCTTTACTTTGCACATTTTCATTTTGAGCCTGACACGGCTGTAACCCAGGGCTGCCAGCCCATGACTGTATCACACATCATACATCTGCACCGCTTCTTGCTTAAGCTGGTAGCTTTTACCTGCTCAGCATCAGACACACCATAAGCATTCAACAGTCAGAAGCATTAATCCTGACCCTGATGCGTTCAATTGTATTATATACAGTTGAAAGCTACCTACTTAAGTCACGTATATCAGTTAAAAAACCTACAGAAATCAAAAATACAGAAATCACATCTACAGTGATTTTTAGGGGTCTGATTTGGAGAGACAGTTTCTGCCCCAGACTTAAAATGTATCAAAAAGTTAAAAGAAAAAACAAGCACAAAAACCAGTAGGTTCCCTCACTACTTGTAGCCGCAAGTTAAGCTTTCCAGCTTCTCCCTGGTGCCCACCCTTCTCTCAGCCCCCGCATGCCGTGCCGGCAAGTATCCCTACGTTACTCCAGCACGTCCACCCAAGGTCGCATGCACATGCCTGGAAACGTCAGGACATTGGCAGCATTTCTAGCTGGTATTTCATGGCATGTTCCTCGCAAAAACGAAAAGCACGCCGGAGCCGCCGGGGCTGTATACGGAGCAGGCTTACCTTCCAAGCGGAGGGAGCCGAGGGCGGGAAGCTGATCCTTAGGAGAGGTGGGTCCACATTCCTGCCGCAGCACCCGGCAGCTGCTGCTGTCGCTCCCTGGTCCACCCCGCTGGCTCTGCAAACACTCACGGAGCAGAAGGAGGTAGCGGGCGTGGAAAAAGGGAAATATTACAGGCGCCGCCAGTCTCTGCTTTGCACGTGAGGGAGTAGAGTCCCACATCGCATATGGGGAGCAGGAGGCTCCTTTACAAGTTCTCTCCAAAGGGGCAAGTTCGAATACGTTTGAGGATAAAACCAAGGAAAGTTATTTCAACATTACAACACACTAATTCTGAAAGCTCTGAGCCTTCTCTGGACGTAGCAGTCCGTAGAAGCTGTAAACGCTTTCTTCCCTTCATGGGTCTTTAATTCAACCATATTAAAGTGCACTATCCTTGTGCTGGCAAGGTCCTACATCTGCTGTCCTCCAGGAGTACAGACAGCAGTGAAACAACTGACCTCTTTTCCATTGGATATCCACTGTTTCAGCTGTATACACATGATGTCCCTGAATATTACTGCTGTTTCCCAGCAAACCAAATTATTCCAGGCTGTAAAATATATTTCAACAGATGTGTCACAAAATAACAATCTTCCCTCCCATATTCAGTGGTACTGTTTGCCTTGCCTTCCTCCACAATGGTGGACATGGCAATGATGAGACGTGGCTAACAAAATACATTAGGAAAGGATTAAATAACTTTTTAGGGATCTTTTAACTAATGTGGCAGCTGGGAAGGAGGAGAAGCCAGTTCCCCAGGGAAAACGAGGGGCTGCTCCGTAGTCAGGCAGTGGGCTTTTTCAAGGCACCTCCCAGGTCAGCAGGCAGCAAGAGCGCAGGATATGAGCTGTCATTAACAGACCAACTCCCATCACGCCTTTGCCACCTTCTGCCTCTGCCCACTCTTATCAAACACCAAACCTTAAAAGAGACATTACTCAGCGCCGATAAGGACACCAGCATCTGACCTCCACCTTTGCTCCTCTTTTGCAGAACAAAAGTGAAACGTAATCACCTGTCCCAGCATTATTTTTTCTTTTTTTGCTAAAGCAGAGCCTGAATAATTATGTAGCAGAGGCTTTGATGGCTACATTTTGTCGAGTTGTATGTCCGTTTACGAAACTCTTTGGGTTCATTTGTCAACGTGTGTTCAATTTTTGCATAGAGACTGTTACCACTGTAAGCTTATTATCCACAGCAAAATTCTCTACCCTACAATATGAAATCTGCCTTGAAAACAAAGTCAGTTGAAAAGGACAGATAAAGATCCAAGTGTTTAAAAGTTACCTGAATGCTGACAGCATTCGCTTAAGAGCAGGTAATTTTGACAGCAAATGTTTTGACTTCCAAGACCTAATGAAGAATCTAAAACACACACCTGTACATGAGTAGGAAAAAGAATGATAATACAGAGTTCTCAACAGAACTCCTATTTTATTTCACTTACTCTCAACTACAACTTATTCTGCAGCCCAAGGCTGGTTTATAACAGCAGAATGAGTTTACTTTTTCTGCAGTCTAGTAAGACATAATAAAGTAATAATAAACCATACGTTACCAGCTGGATTGCCAAAGTGTTTATGGGTTCTGAGCTTGATGATACTTTTGCAATATGCATTGATTAAACATTAAGTCATAGGGAAGAACCCTGTTTATTTTGGGGAAGAAAAGAGATGGGAAGCAAATATTTTTAAATATAATTACATTTATCGACATCATTTAAGCTAATTCGAATTGAAATGTTTATGCATATAATACAATCTTTATTATTAAAGCCATAGCAGGTTCTAAAGTAATGTTCATTTTGCAAATGAATGAAAATTAGTTTAATATCCCTATTGCTGATAAATTATCTTCAATTTTAATGCTGATGCACAAGATAATGGTGTCCTGGTTTGAGGTAAAACAGG
>VZSZ01008963.1:275119-376619 GCA_013398815.1 Ibidorhyncha struthersii | reverse complement strand
CCTGCCCCGCACCTACCTCCCTGACAGGATGTGGAGGAGCCGTGATTTCCTCACAGCTGAATTGTAGGTACCAATGACAAAACAGCGCTTGGTTGTGGATTGTGCCACTGACACAACTGCAACTTGAAATCAAACCCAATTAAGTAATACAGTATGCATTTGTCCACAGTCTAATTCAGTGAAAAGAGACTCAGGCCTCTACTTTTTCTCTCCTAGCATCAAAAGATATCAATTAATCCCCATGAAAAAAAACCCAACCAACAACAGCAAAAAAAAAAAAAAAAACAAAACAAACACCACCACCCCCCCCAAATGAACAAAACCCAGCACAAAATGGATATAAGAAACACACATCATAGTTCTAACCACAGCGGCCTTTCCATCTTCACCTACCTAGCCCCTGGGAACCCAGCACCCTCCATCACAGCCTCCACATTCATGCTGCCTCCAGGAAAATCACAATCTAAGTTCTGTCAGTTTCCTTTCCTCTTCCAGTTTGTTATTTTGTTTTTTGCTTGTTTTTTTTTTTTTTAATAACAAAACTCAACAACTCTAAACTCGCATTATCTTGTGTTTAATCCTTTTCTCAAACCCAGCATTTCTCTTCCCAGAATCCCAGGGGGATTTTACCCTTGCTTTCAGATTTCCATGCTTATGTTCATTGACTGCAGCTTCACTCTATTAAATAGGCAACATTTGCTCTTGGAGCTTTTCTTTAATATTCGTATTTGAATGTACATTTCCTGGCGCATCACGACTGACGGAAGACAGGAGAACAGATTTCATGTGCAAAAAAATGTCACAGCAAAGAGGAAGCAAACTATTTCCACTGCCCCTTACAGGCAGGGCAAGACAGGGACATTCAGGACAGAAACAAGGAAAACCTTTCCATCAGGGGCAGCTGATCTTGAGTTGCTTGCCTAAGGCATGTGGGAAGGTGTGGAATTTCCATCTTCTACCAGTAACTCTTCAGAAGAAGTTGATCCTGGTGTAGGAGGACAGATTATCCAGGATCCTGCGTTATTCCATTGTTTTACTGAATAGTGTCTGAACTTGTTTAAAATATTTCCGTTGAAATCACAAAGGCCTCCTACTCACCTTCCATCATCATGCACTCATTATTTTAATAACACCTGAAATACCAGTCAATCCCAAATCATCAAAATATGTAGAATACTTTTTCAGAAAAATGTATGATTAATCATTTGAAACAGATCACTATTTTCTTTTTTCCCCCTGAAATTATATTTTCAGTGCCTAAAAAGTAAACATCACAAAGGACATGTCCTATACCAAAACCAGTGTGCTCCCTATGGGAATTTCTTTCACTGCCTTGTTTGCATCTTTCTTATGCTTTCCCAACATAAACACTAAGACTTAGGACACTAAAAAGATTCACTAAAAAAAATCATTTTTGTTTAAACCAGGCATAGCTAACAATGAAATTATTTCAGATACTCTCATTTAATGGAATTACCACCCTCCGTTGAAAGTTGGAGTCCTTCAACTGAAGCACAGACATGGGACTCCTAGTCCAGTGCAACGAGCAGTAAAACAAACCAGTCTAAATATCCTGGGGCAATCCAGCTGTGGTGTTGGCTGCAAAAAATCTTTCATATTGAAAGAGGATAGGAACAAACCCACAACCAGCTATGATGCTTCAGCTGAAAGCACCTTCTTAAAGCATGATGAATGAGATCTCCTGCCAACAGGTTAACATCCAATAATTTTTAATATCCAGTTGTACACATATGCTTTCCTTTTCCACTTCTAATAAAAATGTTTGTCCAAAAGGTTACAGAACAGTCCATAAAGGAGTTCATTACATTTTTTTATAACCTTTTCAAAACCAAACCCAAACAGAACAAAGCCCATCGTCTTTTTTCCCCTTTATAAGCCTTCCTTTTCTCCTGAGCTCCCCTCTCACAGCTTCATACACCAATCTTAGCAGAAGAAAGCTCTCAAGGCAAGAGTCATGGCTAAAGCCCGAGCTTCACATGAAAGGCATAACCGGCAGTGACAGGGCAAAGCATGGCTGAGTGCGAGATCAGCCACCGGGGAGAGAGGCTATGAATCAGAAGGTGATACAACATATGAAAAGCCCAAGTTTGAAAGAATAGGGGCAGGGGTAAAGGATTTGGATTGGCCTTTTGGAAGAAAACCAGACATACTTTTAACCCTAGTTGAAACAGATCACTCTTTAAAGAAGATATTCCCCAGCTTGAAAACAGCTCTAATAGGGAAGCCTGCCTAGTTCAACTTCTAAATAATACATATTTTTGAAGTTTGACTTAACAGCTGGTCTTCACTGGCACCAGTGCTAAGGTTGGTACACTTCAGCTGTTGGAAAGAGGGGAAAGAAATAATCTACCCAGGTGAGAGCATTTGCAGGGGGTTGCGTAAACCTCATGAATCATTTTCTGCTTTCATACTTAATTTTACCTTTTTGTCATCACTGGTGATGGCAATAGTATTTTAGACTTGAACAAAAGGAAATTCAGGCTTCTCGCTAAACTATGAAAACATGACTTTGCTACATGCAAATGTTGCATTTGATAATGACCATATTCATAAAAGAACCTGCCTAAATCAAATTTGGAGTGAAGAAGGGCATTTATTCATGCCTAAAAAAATGTTATGCAGCTGGATTTTTAAATAACAGTTTTAAAAAGAATATGCCAAAATGTATCCAACAAGAACAGCAGAGAACGGGCTGCTCAACTGCTGCACGGTTCAGACAAAACTGGCATCTGGTGGCTTTTTTTAATTAAAGGATGCAATGCTTTGCTCCTGAAGACAGAGACAATAGATAAAAGCAGCCTTCTCCCCAAGAGAAAACATACAGGAAACACAAGTCAAAGAGGGAGAAAGATATCTAATTAATTCCTTGTGAATTTACTACCCATAAGCAGTCTCGCTGCCAGACGGAAGCAGGCAAGGCAACCAGGGTGCAGCGAGGAAGGCAGCTGGGGCAGGGAGCAAGGGGGGGACACACCAAAAACCACCTAATGCCCAGTCACATGTACAAAACCGCACGAATCTGCAAACCCCATCTAGGCACTGAACACAGCTTCCCTTCATGGAGCATGTTGTCAGGAATATTTTCACCAGCACGTATTTTATGGAGTGCCCTCAGAGCTCCTGGTCTTGGAAATCCCTGGCTGCATCGCCTTCCCCTGTGTGTTACAGCGCTATTTCACCACTTTTGAGACCTGTAGCCAAACTCCAGAAATTGTGAAGTCAGATGGAGAGAGAGGTATGAACTTCTCCCGCATCCTGGGGAAGACGCATCTATCAACAGGTGCTGTGGAAGTGCCTCATTACGCAGGGCAGCAGAAGACCTCTGCACAGGGGAAGCGCGGTGGCCTCTGGGATAGTGCCTATTGCTGACTGGGGTTAGGAGAGAGGAGCACATGATTCAGTCCATCCTTACGACTGGAGCAGCCACGCTGCTCTCAAGCACTGTCAATGACTTCTGCCGGAGCTTTGGCACCACATTTTTGAAGGCACTGCCTCCGTTTTGAGTGCAGCAGCCTGGTGAGGGCCCTGAGCAGGGGCTGCCCCACCAGCCTGTCCCTCTTCCCTGAGCTCATGGCTTTTCCTACACTGTGGCTGATGATCTGCTCTGAAATCTAATTCAGCTCAGTGTGATTGACTGGAGGTTCGATGCACCAGCCGAGCTGCTCCAGGTGCTTTCTCCTAAAATTTCCTCTGTGGGCATTCTCTAGAGATTGGCATTTTTTACAGGCCAGGTTTAAAACTGGGTATTTTCTCCACTTGTTATTGGGATGGCAAGAGAATGCCCTGAATGTTTTATCTGTCTCCCAAGGTGTAGTATATATACTATTTGGGCAAATCACAGTTAGAGCGAAGCTCCTTTCTGTCCTTCCTATCTGGCAGTTCGGTTCCTCCCAAGGGACACGCACAAGGCAAGGAGGGTGGAGATCAGTCCAACTCACCACCGCATTTCACAACAGACAAAAATGAAAGATCAATATCCATCATGTCATATCTGCAATGCCCTTGGACACAAAAGGCTTTTATATGCTTCAAGCTGCTTATGTAAATGGTCCTTTTGCTCCATTTCTTTCATTTTCTAATGTACCACTGGATAGTGACTTCCCTATCACTGGAACCTGATACATAGATTTTCATTTAAGTGCCTTCCATATAAGCATTTATGGCCCGATGATATAAAAATATTTTAAAAAATACTAAAAGACTAAAAAGGTATTGCCCCTGTATGCAGTGCTACCCAGGGCCCAAGTTTCCAATCCTTTGATTTTGGAGAAAGCTCCTCACTCCTGTGAAACGAAGCGATCACACCTGAACAGCCCCCTCCCCTGCCGAGTTCCCGCACTCCACAAAGACCCCTTTCACAAGGGGAGATGTTGCTGATCACTTGTGTGAGTGTGGTTGTTCAAATATTTATCCTCTTTTATTCTCAAATAGTATGCTATGTCCTACAGCATGATTCCAGGTACTCTGCTTAAGTCTACTTGTCTCTTGTACGCATTTTTGCTTATATTGTCTGCAGTACTTATATTGTCTACCATATGACAAGTCTACTTTGTAGATTTTTTTCTTTAACCTTGAGGTACTTGAATATCGTACCTTGAAAAGATCAATTAATGACTTTTCTTTTTCAAAGGTTTTTTTCCTATTCAGCGTTGTTAATTACAAGCTCTGCAAAATCCAAGAATATAAAGTTTGAAGTGAGTCGATTCTGACCAAGTCCTGTGAGAAAACTACTTAAAAGGAAGAGAGGAACAAAGATACGCTGTGCAAACAGAAGCATTCATTTGGAGTAGGAACTTAATCCCAAATTCACAAAATAAGTTCCCTACACTATGGATGTAAATGGGTTGCCTATACCACACACCTTTTATCTTTCATCCTGACTAAGAAGCACTCAGTTACTTAGATAAAAGTGGAACCAAACCAGCAGATGAAACGGAGGAGGAGATCATGTGGCAGACGGGTGCTCACACTCCACTGAAGCTCACAGGATCAGGACAGGGTGAGCTAAGCCAGCAAGGCTGCGCATGGGCTTCTTCGCAAGCATGTATAAACCTGCACAAGATGCGAGGCGGTGAGGAGTCAGACTCCTGACTTCTAGAACTAACTTACCTCGTCAGAATGAAAAATAACATAAAAATACCAACACCCTTCCCTGACAAGATTAAGAGTCACGAAAACGTTTTGGAGAAGAGATAAAGCAGGTCTTTATGATAAAAAACTTGAAGACTGAAATATTAGGTCGTATGGTGTTATGGGAACAGGTCAAAGACTGTGAGCAAGGTCTTTATTGTTTGAAACGAGTTTCAGAAGAAATCTGTCTTTGATGATGATAGGGACATTCTGCATCCCACTTTAGCTGTCTTCTTTTATAGTGCTTCTCTGACCCAAGTATTCTACTGGTTTTGCTTTTAAAATTGAAAAAATAAGACAATGACTAAAGAAACATGAAGGAAGATTTATTATGTTTAAGTTGTATGATTTCAATTTTCTGATGTGGCTAGAACTAACCTGCTCAGATGAATACAGAAAGGGTTTGATACTTCGATTTTTGAAGATTTTTAACTGGTCTAAGCTCATCAAGACTTTTTCCCGGAAATTCTACATCGGCCGGAAATGAAGAAGATAGATCTGCTGTGATTCTCATCCATGTAAGGTTTCTCATGACTTGCATCTAAACAATGTGGGAGAAAGGCAGAAAACCAGCAACCTACATATTGTGAGAGCACTGTACATACTTACTCACTTTCTGCAGGCACAGGAGCATTTCACTTTGATATGCATTACAGGTTCTAGTACACTGAAGTTGTCTGTTTTCTCACCATATTTAGGAACATTTGGTATCTCTGCATTTTTAAGAGAGCAACCAAAACATTTGACTTTTTTAGCTTGAAAAAGTTCTTCAGATTTTTCCAATGCTCTAAGTTTCTTTTACACAATCACTTTTAACTGACAACTCCTACTTTAAACTTCCTTGAAAATCCTTGATATAAGTGACGCTTGTACATCTGGTAAACTATATGAAAAAAATTTAATTAATGAAATTCCCAGGGCAAAGGCATACAGTTGAAGAAAATAATATGGTAAGAATTAAAGTGAAATACCAGATCAAAATATGTAAGAGATTTTATATTAATTACAAAGTATCTAATACCCTTATGATGTTGATAGCCCTCCAAATCATAGAATCATAGAATTATAGAATGCTTTAGGTTGGAGGGGACCTTAAAGATCATCTAGTTCCAACCCCTCTGCCATGGGCCCGGACACCTCCCACTAGATCAAGTTGCTCAAAGCCCCGTCTAATCTGGCCTTGAACATTTCCAGGGGTGGGGCCTCCAGTGGATCAAAGAAGATGACATGATGATACATGTCATAAAGTGACAGGAAATGCTGAAATCTGTCGCAGAATCACAGAACCATAGAATGGTCAGGGTTGGAAAGAACCTCTGGAGATCATCTAGTCTAACCCCCCCGCCAGAGCAGGGTCACCTACAGCAGGTTGCACAGGATGGTGTCCAGGCGGGTTTGGAATGTCTCCAGTGTGGGAGACTCCACAACCTCTCTGGGCAGCCTGTGCCAGTGCTCTGCTGGAAGAAGTCCCTCCTCGTGTCAACAGTCTCCATTCAGTCAGACAAAATCCATTGAGAATTTCAGTCACAGAATCACAGAATCACAGAATAGTCAGGGTTGGAAGGGACCTCTGGAGATCATCTAGTCCAACCCCCCCGCCAGAGCAGGGTCATCTACAACAGGTTGCACAGGACAGCGTCCAGGCGGGTTTTGAATGTCTCCAGAGTGGGAGACTCCACAACCTCTCTGGGCAGCCTGTTCCAGTGCTCCACCACCCTCAAAGTCAGAGCTTAAATGAAAATATTTTTGATGGAGAAAGATTGTGCATAGTCCATTCTATGTTTGAGAGGATGAGTAGGAAATAAGAAGCAGAGGGCAGAAGACAGAAAAGTAGAGAACTGGAAATAAAGACTCCAGAATCCAAGGCAAAGTTTCTTCTGTTAAAGTCAGCATGGGGCACTACTGGCAATGTTTGTATCCCTAATTTTTTTTTTTTCCCTGTAGACATGCAATATTTTACATGCAGCCTGCATGTAGATAGCCATATCACTTGCGGTTCTAATCTGTTATATTTTGATGCACATCTTTATGTAAATAGTCTTATTTAAGATTACCATTTCAAAATCCAAAGACTTGGTTCAAGTTCAATTAAAATACCTTTATTTTGATATACATGTATTAAACAAAGTAAAATAAAGAGATTCCATATTTTGAGGTGTGATTAGCATGATTGAGACAAGTCTATAAAATATGGTATATAAAGAAGTATCTAATTTTAATTAAAGTTCTGGGCCCTCTACATTTCAATAAAATAATAATAATTAAAACCAAGGGCAATTCTCATTTTTCCGTTGCAAAACAATGACTCAGAGTGAAAGAACATTTAATTGTTTGTCCAATTAATTACTGGTCATTCACACTATCATGAAATCTTAAAGCTGGCACAAAGGGTTTGAAATTGAGTTTGGCTGGATGAGTTAACAATTCCCATGAGCATTTTAGAAGAAGATAGAGCAACCAGGCCCATGGAGAACTCAGAGGAAACCTGAATCTGGCAGCAGCATCACTCTTTGTAATGTCAGAGCACCAGGCTCAGAGACGGGATGGGCAATGGCAAGAGATGGCCTGAGGGCTAGCAAGTAAGAGACAAATATTATCACAGATAGCATATGCAAAGAGGATGTTTACTAAAATTCAATAAAAATAAATAGATGAAGACAGAGTCTCTGCTGGAGGGCAGGAAGCAGCGATGACATGGAAGAGAGGGAGAAGGAAGATGGGCACCATCCAGCACATAATTCAGCTTTTGCAGGAAGAATAGGAGCCTTTGGCTTCTTTGACACCATGCTCCTCTCCTTCCCTCCCTTGATGTAGATGCACCCATCTTCTCCTGAAACTTAGAAATACAAAGGAAACAAGGCTTCCTAGATTCCTAGCAAAGAAGATTCTGCATTAAGGTCCTACTGCCATCTGCTTATCTGAACATGCAAAGCATATCCTCCATAAGAAGACAGGCTGTAAACGTTTTTCAGATTAGACAGTTACTGAGGAATAAGAGGAACTTCACCAGAGTAAACACAGTGCGAGAGCAGATGAGACACTGACCAGTTCCCCGAGTCTGCAGGATACTCCTCAAAAGCCCGTAATCCCCAAGACTGATGAATGCTGCTCTAGGTCAAAGGCAATAACATACGCAATTTGCTACAGCACGAAGATTTTGACTTAAAAAAAACAAAACAAACAAAACCAAACCAAAATAAATAAATAAAAAAACCCAGAAATACAAATGTTTCTCCACAAAAGAACTTGCACATTGGCTACTTTTAACACTTGGAGCATCTTCAGCCACTTGACTCCCTCTGTGCACCGTGCTCTAAGGCAAGCTTGGACTAACCCGCCTCCTCCTCCCCTTGCAGCTGAAGAACTTTAGAAGGAAGCATTATTTTCCAAGAGGCATACAACAGAAAAAAACAGTTGTTTACTGTTTGGGGCTGAACACACTAAAAGTCAGATACTACTGCAACACATCCAGGCCACTAGCAATGTGCAAATCAACCCTTCCAACAGCGAATCCTCCAACAGGAAGCCTTGTGCTTCCTGCAATGCAGGTTAAGACCGTAAGAAACAGCTACTAAGTAGCTGGCCATAAAAAAAAAAAATGACAGAGGCATTTTCAACTGGAAAATAAAACTGGTCTCAATGTTTCACAAGACGATGTTGGAGACCAGAGGCCTTAAAATAAGATCCTTTAAGCAACTGAATAAAAGAGAAAACCTGTATTACTCCGTCTCATAGACAAAAGCTGCAGCTCTTCTTAAATAGTTATCCATGTAGCAAATGACAGGAAAACAGGTTTGCATGGTATATTTGCTTATTTTTCAGTCAACTAACAAATGACATTATTAAAAAAAAATGTGAATGTTTGATAAAAATCGAATGTGGTCTTTGATTCTAGTCTTTTATACAGTAGATGAACTTTCATTTTTTGCCATTAGCTGGGTTGTGAGTGGTATTCCTGGAAAAGGATAAAAAAGCCTGGAAGAAGAGGAATCAAAGCATTCCTCTGACATTTGCTGTAGGAGAAACATTTGTTGCTTCCTAGTACTTCAGGCTTAACACACATAGGATGCTTTTTGACCTTAATCAGTCAGATACCTTTATCTTATTCTATCTTCCTGGTAAAGCCATAATTTCAGGTGTGCAGGCAGATGACCATGATTGGGGTAGGTCTTCAGAAAGTTGAATTCTTTTACAGAAGTTCACAAAAGTGGATCAGATTTCTAAATCTGTGGGCTCAGCTGTTTCCTTGTGTGAAGTGCGGCAGGCTTAATCTCCTCTGACATCAGTCACCTAAAATATGGGTGTGCAGACTTAGCCTGTCACACAAGTTCCCCCTCCAGCCAAAAGATAAAAATGGTCACCTCCAGGTAGCAGCTCAATATCTCCCTCCTAAAAGAGGCACCCTGAAGATGCTGCTCATTCCATCAGCTAAAGAGGGAGTCTAGACAACAGAATAAACACTTAAACTGGAGGGAATGGACGCCTTAAAGTCCAGCCTTAAAGTCCCCAGAGTGCTTCAAAAGCTCTGGTCTGCTACACTGGTGCTTACCCCAGCGTTGAGCTCCTCCAGAAGCCACATTCTGGCTGCAGTGACAGCCAAGTAAACACATGGTGGGGTCACTGATCTTTGGTACGTGTTCTCCCTTTACACAGTTACTCACAAGTTTTGTGTCAGTCTTCACCATCCTTACTAGCGTTAACAACAGACAACAAAAAGTACTTAGCTAAGCACGGTTCGTTACTCACTGGGGCCATCTCACTTACTGTTATGACGTGGTTTACTGTCGGGAAGGTGCTGCCCTTGGATGGAGCTTCAGTAGGACCAGCATCAAGGGCATCGGGTTCTGAAACGAGGGATGCCTTTAAAAACAAAGCAGCAGAAATGCATATTTTTATTCTGAACGCTGTGTAAGAAGAGCAATTCCCTCTCTCTCAGGGTAGTATACAAATGCCTGGCCCTACCGTTACGTGTGGTTGGACAACTAAAGCAAATAAAATTGCAGTTCTTGCTGTTCCCCATTTTTGATGAACACACTGTATATTTGAGCTGTTGAAATGGTCAGTTCAAGAATAAGAAGTTGTAACATATAGTACCAAGAGAAAAATGCTGGTTATTTGTACACAGATTAGTCCTGTGGCCAAAACATTAGGAGCCCTATAGCACACCTGAATGCATCAATTCCTTCTCATCTCTCACACATACAAAAAGCAGAGATTTTTTTTTCCCACATACTTTAAATAGATGAATGATTCTGCCATCTTGTGGGAGACAGAGAAATCATAACTAGTTGTAGGATAACAGCAGCAGGACAGAACAGTATGGAACAGAAATTTCTTCTATTTTTAACTTGTTTTACCATTCATTAAATGAACAGACATTAGTAGCTAGTATATTTCAAACAGTCCCAAAAATAAGGATGAATTATAGCCTCATGGAGACACTTGAGCAAAGTGGTCGATTTTTAAGATGTTGACTTTACCAGAAACTGTGTTCAGAAGTTAAAGGTACAGCAAGTAAAAATCCTGTTTTTTTATTCCCTGATGTTTTGATAATGTGAAATACATAAAGAATTATTTAAATTCTCTCACATCTATTAAAATACAAAAATTAGATAAGGATAACCCCTTTATAAAAGAAAAAAGGTAAAATGATACAGAACTTTATCCATAATTAAACTTTTAAAAATGTTAAAATAACTTCCACATGTGTGGAAGTTATGTGTTAATGTCTATAGCATAGTTATGTATTAATAAGTCTATAGCATCCTTTTACCAAATTAGTAGATTAGTTTATCATTAATTTGCCTGTTGCTGATACAGGTTATATCCTTATTCCGGGCAACTTAATAGACATACAATATTGCTTGCTCTATCCTACCTTAAATCAACAAGGAGTATGCTGGAGTGAAAACTATTAATTTAAGCAAGTATAAATAACAGTTTAAGAGAACAAGAGCTGAAAAAAAATTATGGATCAGTTTCACCTCAAAGTAATTTTGTAGCGGCTCCCCTTCCACTCTGCCTTTCTCAGCAGGTGGAAATCAAACAGTAGGTCAAAAATATGTATCACAAAACTGTCTGTGATCACCACTGCTCTTGGGAACCTCTGAAGCTCAAGAGAGTGGCTTCTGCTAGGAAAGATGAGGCTCGAGGTGGAGCAGCCCGAGAGACACGTTAATCACTTGGCACTGTGAGCCTCCATCAGGGGAGTTACTGTGAGCCGTTCTCTCCCAACCAAAAATTACCTCGCAGAAACAAGCTCATCTAGTTTATATTTCTTTGTAACAACTGCAATGAACTCATCTGGTAAATCTAATACAGTGTCATAAGAAAGCTTCTTGGACCAAGTACAACTGCATTTGTGCTCACACAACTGCTTACTAAGACCATTATTTCGCTTTACGAATCAGCCATTTAAGTGAGTAATATTTTGTTAAGCACTTTGAACACAAAGATCTGAAAAACAGAATATAATAAGAAGGACTACAACAATTTAATGTCATTATAGTTTCTTTATCATGTAGTTTGGGAAGCATCTAAAAAGCTAAGGCAAGCCTAGATCCAGATCTCAAATTCTCCAACTCTGAGTGATTTGATTTAAAGATAACACACAAGAAAACATGCTCTACATTGACAAACAACCCGTCTACCTCTCCCACTCTGTCTCCTCCTTGTACCCCAGCCAAGTCTGCTGGACCATCCTTCGGCAGCCGCGCAATCACAATCCCCTGGTAACACAAAAGACAGGTTTCAGACCTGACACAGTTTCTTTCATTGTTCTTAGATGTAAAAAGCAAACAGGGAGTAATTATTTTTCGAGACTTGTTGTTCTGCTGCCTCTATTAAAATAAAAACTAAGTGTCTTAGCACATTAGCAAGAAAAAAAGCCTCCATGGCTGACACATAGAACAATGAACAAAAGCCATTAATTGTATATACTGTGCCATGGGGGAAAGACTGGGAAACAAAGATTTATTTAAATGATAATTAAGTGAGAAGATGTGAGAAATACTTCTCTCAAATCAAGTTAGCTCCTGGGAATGAGCAAATGGGATGGGAGAGGCATGTGGATTGCCAAGGGAGTGACCCCAAATTGAGGTAGAAAGCGGAAACTAGCCAAGGGTGTTTTAGCCACCAGGCTGTCTTTGGAAAATCATTGGTTTACATCAGGTTTTCTCTCCAAAATCTTCCCTCCAGGTGCCTCCCCAACAAAATCTACTGCTGCCTTCTACTTTGGGAAATAAGTTACCTGTATTTCCCCTTGTTAGCTTTATTACAAAAACAGTGAGGTAACATTGAGGACAACCTCAGAAAGAAAACAACAAAACACAATAGCTTCAAAGATCTGCTCATTAGCCTCTTTCTAACAATTACTAGATAAATTTTGAGTAATGAAATGCACCTCATCATTGTCTTTACATGGAGATGAGCCCTTTCCACCAGCAATGCTAATACCAAGACTCCCCATTTGACTGCACACAGTAATGGTTATCTGGAAAAGAATTATAAGGGATAAGTGGCCTGATTAATCAAAAACATTGCCTATTAATTACATGAGCAAGCAAAACCTCCCTTCCACTCTGAACACCAGCAGATTTGCCCCTGTAGAACTCAGCCCAGATTAAAATGCTGCTATGTTTCAGCACTGGCACATGCACGACTACTCTTTACTCCTTGATAATACCAAGAATGCATTATTTCTCCAAGTTTCAGAGTCATGTCAAACCCATATAAGGCTGTTTAGAAGGCTGCCGACCAAACCAGTTGTTTCATAATAGCCACCAATTTACTGAGCATTCATGATGGCAACAACGCCAGTACACAGGAGGAGTGAAAAGTAAATATTTTTTTGTAAGTTTATGAAAAATCTTTGCTTTGGAACCTCATCTACAGTCTGATTTGCTTACTCTCAACTCTTTTGAGAACGGATAACTGAATTTTAGCACTACTATGGTAATTTTCTTTAAACAGGCTCTGTGTGTGTGTTACTCCATCAAAAGATTTGCCAATACTCTAAGCATTGACTTAAAAGTAAAAGTATCAGGAATTTTTTAAAAAAGTAACATGAATTGTAATCTATCTAGTCTGTTCTCCTTCTGCTGCTACCAGCAAAAATTTAGTACAACTGCTTAGTAACTTAGATAGTTTTTAGAATTTACATAATTCACAACAAAGGCCAAATAAAACTAGTTTTAAACTCCAAAAGACAGCTTACATTTAAGAATTATTTCCCCTAGCTGTTGGGGCTTTTTTCTTTAGTATATAACATGCTTGGTAGTAAATAATATTTTGTTAATTGCTAAAGGACGATCACATTAAATTTAAGGAACACCTTGCCATACTGTAGTTGAATCTGAATGCAAATTGCATTTCAGCTTATCACATTAGCAAAATGCTTCTATTTTCATTCATATGCTTCATATCTCTAAGACAATTCAGGCTTGAATAACTTGTTATATTTTATAATTAAGAATATTTCAACACAGCTGCGTTACAAAATTTAACAAATGTATGCAGTTACTCTTGCACTTATAACATACTCATCTGAAATCCCTAATTCCCAAAAAGGCATGAAAATACCCGATCAGTCACATGAAAATCACCCTGCCAAATGCAGCTCAGACTTAGCGTTACCCGCACGCTGGAGACTTCGCAAGCCCGTGATTGCCAGCAGTGCTTTGGTGATAGGTCCCACACTGGGCAAGCTGCCTTTCCTGGCACTGCATCCCACGCCCCCAGGGATGCAGCACGATTCTACATCTCCACTATTGCCAGAGCACGGCTGATGAGCCATGGCTGTTTTCCCCCAAAGCCTCCTCCCTCCCACCCCACGGGGAGTCAGCAGAGGTGTGATCGGTACTGGGCCACCCCTGGGAGCCAACCCATAAGGCACATTTCCTCCTCATGTGCTCCAAAGGATGCCAAGACAGGATATACCCATTGAGTTCAGCATATAGCTTTCTCCATAAACTTCAGCCCCAGTCTTGCAGCTCTCACTGATAAATTTTCATCCCCCTTTTCATGGGATGGAGGCTTTCTCACACCGTGAGGGTAAGGCCATGCCACTGCTCCTAAACCACAGACTAAGTGAAGACTTAGCTGAGTGCCCACCTGCACACACCCTTGTCTTGACCTTACAATAGTTCAAAGCTGGATATACAAAATGAGACAGTATTGAATGGCTACAAAGAAAGTAGGATTGGGTGGGTTTTTTTCATGGAGAACTCTTCCATGTAAGCCAGTGAGTGCAAGGACAAACCTCAGCTTACACTGTGTGAACAGTAAACCTCATGACATCTACCATGCAACGCTTCCCCTTCTTTGTATCTTTTGTAAACTGTCTCACACAAGAAGCGGACTTCCCCATGGACACACAGACCTCCCCATCAGCGAGCCCAGCCCACGCAGCCGTTCAATACCTTCAGCGGGGGCTGCGGCACATCCACTGCTCTCGATTCCTCTGGGAACCGGCTGCTCTCGCCAGGGAAACTGCCTGCTGCCGAGACCGGTGTCTGCGCCTTAGTGTTAGTCCCTGGAAGAGTCTTCCCTTTCATTGATGACTTGTGCTTTTCTTGAAGTGCTGTTCTTGCATTTCTGTGATCTCTTGTGCTATTGTCGGTATCAAAAAGGCTGCCAGAAAACTTGGAAATAGGTTCCTGGAGGTTAAAGATAAAAAAGGTGAAGGAGGCGACAGCAAGGAAAATACCTATCTGATACCCAGACACTACCCGTGGTAAATCGGATTTGTTCTTCTCTGTCACATTGCTGTACATTAGGGTTTGTTTCACCGAAGACAAAATTGCAACTTTAAAGCAAAGGTACAGAAGTATATTTGTTTTACCATTATTTCTCTGGGCTGGTTTTCCTTCAACATGGGGGCAGAAATTATGGGAACAGGGAGAGGACGGGGATTCACGCAGCCTTTCTCTAGGTCCACCCAAGCACATATAACCCACATATACCTAACTGAATCCCATGATGCCCTATGAAAAGGATGGAGTGTGGGAATGTGACTATTTTGAGCAGCCTCCTGCTCACCTCCTATGTTCGGGAGCACAGGTGTGAGAGGGAAGACAAGCCCCTGCCTTGCATCTGCAGCTCTAAGAGTAGATTCTGTTTAAATGTCTTAGTGAAAAAAGTAATTGGATTGACATTATCTAGCTGCAAACAGCAGTGAGTGGGGACCTGCAAATTTAGTAACAATCCAGTGATTTAGGGGTCTTCTGGAGGTGAAGCCTCAGAGATGAGGCATCCCAAAGAATGCCTTGACTCCTGGCTCTGGGCTGTAGCTATCCTGAGACATAGCAAGGGACTGACAATGTCCCCCTATGCTTAGCTAGACCACAAGGGCTTGAAAAGAGAAATACACAACTAAACCCCATCCATCAAAGAGTTAAAGCTTCAGACAAGTTTGACTGCAAAACACAATGAAATTTTCCAGTTTTCAGTTTTGCTCAACAAGGTGGATAAATGAAATTCAGCCAAGACCTCTGAAGTTCACATTTTATGGACGCTTTATCTATATTTATTTTATGGACGCTTTATCCATTTTATGGATGCTTTATCTATATTTAGCTGATTTTTCCTCCTTAATTTGCTGGGTAAGGTTGAGTCAGATCTTCATGTTACCATAATCCTTATATCTTCTGTTGGCAGTAAAACGATGCAGCACACAAAGGTCAACACCTTTGAAAATAAACACCATAAATGTCTTCCTAAGCTCGCAAGTTTAATACCAGAAATAAAAGGCAGTGGCATTACCACGAACACCTGTGCAGAAACCCCACTGGACACTTCATTTTTCAATGAATATCGGTGCTTTCCCACAGCCTGTTTTCGGTTGGGATGGAAAGCATCATCACCAGCCTCGGGGAGAGCAGGCAAGGCATGACTGCTTCCTATTCTCACTTAAAATTAAAAGGGAATTTGTTTAGCTTTAACTCGCATAAACATTTTGTTATCTTTTTCTCTCTTGTGGGACATTCCTCTTTAGCGGCGCCGGGCTGACTAACCCAGACCCATCAGCAATGCTGCAGTGCCGTGGGTGCCGGGGAGAAAGGCCAGGAGCAGAGGCTGGGAGCAAGAGCCAAAGGAGGGAGCAAAGCAGCTGCAGTTGGGGGCTAGGAAGGGAGCGGAGGTCGTGGCAGAGGAGCAGGAGCCCCAGTTCCTCCTGCAACTCCCAGCAAACATCTGGAGAAAGGACTGGTGAGCCATGCCCCAAAAGGGATGGCCATGAGAGTGCAATCACAACCTCCTCTTCCCAGGCTATGACAGAGAAGACAGCCAAGGTGCCGCCCAGGGGACAGACACCTGGGCGGCGCAGGTTAGAGAAACTGCAGCATCCAGGGTTTCCCAAATGTCAGCACCCTGGAAGAACACTACCCAAAACAGTAAACATGGAGTGGAGTGGTGCTGCAACCTCACTTTTCTACCATCCAGTCCTTGGATAGTCCAGTCGCCGCTAACAACCTGCTTACCTGAAAGAGATGGAGGGATGTTGGTAACTGGGGATATAAATAGGAGTAATAAATAAATAAATAAATAAATGTGCGTATGTCATCATTGCTCAGGTTGCTCATCTTAAACTGCAAGTTGCACTGTACTCTTGGGGGTTGGATGGATTGTTTAATTGCAAGCAAAGTAAAGGAATAAAACACGGAACGTGATTCTGAACCCTCTGCACAAGCAAAGATGCGAAAGCACAGGCAGCACAGCCTCCCGCTAACCCAAAGTGCTCGGCCGCATAGTGCGGTGAGCAGGTTGTCGTTTCTTGACAGACACACATCATTGTCCCTTCTGACTTCAAGGAAACTACCTACATCCTCATCAGGATCCTCCAGTTCCTCCGCTTCTTGCTCAGGACTGATCCTTCCTTCCCTCCATTTTCCATTAGCAGAGCTGAATTTGTACAGGTTACCACCATGAAAACTTTCCTTTCCTTTCAACGAGGCCCAGCGAGAGCCCTGGGAGCTCCAGTTATGGCCACCGTACAGTTTAGGAGACTTGGGAAGCCACTTAATAGAGTCCTGAGAGGAAGATGACAAAAAAAGAAATAGACAATGAATAGATTTTAAGAAAGTGATAGAAATATGTACATGCAGAAATTGGCAAGTTCTGCAAGGTATTTTAGTGTCTCGGAAATACTAGGTTTCCCCTTTTTACCTTGAGAAGTACCTTTAGTCCCAGAGAGACACTTTGCCAGTTAATGGGCAACACTGGTGATACAAAGAGCAAGCAAAGGCTGCTGAAAATAGTGGAAGCCTTCAGGGACTTAGACGAGTGTGCAAACAATCCCACCTTCAGCATTGTAAAGAAGACTTAAATGATCAACAACAGTCTTCAATAGTGTTATACCCTGTACTATTAAAAAACCCAAACAAGAACACTTAGATCTTTAGTGATCATTTCCTCTCACGTCACAAGTTACAAAGCCCATCAAGTCACCTCCCCCTTTTTCACTATTTATTATTGAATGGTCCCAATAGAAGGTACAATACTGAATTGGTATTTTCAGGTTTGGTGACTTTCAAAGTAATTATAGTCCAGTCTTCCCAAAACACCCATTACGTATTTACATGCAAAAACCCCATCTCTCTTCTGCATATAGAAGTTGTGTCAAGGTTGCCTATATACCTTAATTTCATTCAAGTTATTTTTCACAGTAATCTTTATCTTCCTTTTAAGCTTTAATTTAAACGTGCCTTTAAATTTCAGTGAAGTGATACAAATTGAACGGCAGAAAGCAGCCCGACACTGTATCAATAGATAAACGCACGCACATGCTCCAACAAGGCAGAGATGGAGAACACTAACGAAAAAAAATATCAACAAGGTTACGGTGGGGCAATCAGCAGCTTACGGTGGCTTTCACACTGTTTAAACAGATATTTGATTCAGATTGTACAATACTTTAAGCTTCTGGTTTTCCCTTTTTAATGCAAAATGGCGATGTTCACACACACAGACATTTTGTTGCTGTTATCAGCACCCCAGATGTCATGACCTCTATTAGATCAAATGTTGAGAAAGAAAAGGAGATAGGACACGGTTGCCCATGCTGGACATACTGATTCATCTTCCGCTGCCGAAGGGATTCTTCATTTGCTTTTGGTTTTAGGATGGCTGAAAAGACTAGGAAATGGACAAGGACAACACCTCAGAGTCTCATTGGAGAAGATTATAGACCTTTCTGTGAGTCTTGAAAAGATCATAGCCCCGACAAAAGATTATTTGCATTGTACACAGAAGGCGCAATTAGCCCCTGTAAGAAATTTGCTGTTAAATCAAATTTTGAACTGCACTGACACTCAGTGTTACTGTTCACTGATAAATAGCCACCATTTTCTGCTTAGTCTAAATTACATCACTCAGGACATTCAAGCTGATTGTCGATTTAGTTCCTCAGTGAATTGAACGCAAAAGCAGCACAAGCAGTCATGACACGGCAGTGGCTCCCGTTCCTCCTGACAATTCAAAACACAAGGCAGGATATCTCCTGGCATTGCTTTACGCTTGCCTTGAATAAGAAAACATAGGGCACCCTTAAATAAAAGCTTTGTTTCCTATGAATATCAACTAGGTGGATAGAAATTCTAATCAGATGGGGAAATAGCACACTAGCTGAAATTATTTTCTATTGTTTTGGTCTATTTTACTTCAGACTAGCTAATGTGACACCTCAATAGGTTCAGGGTATTTCCAGAGACAGTTTAAATCCTTGTCAACTTTTAAGCTCATTAGGAAGTCATAAAGCAATTTCACTCTAAAAATAAACACAGTTACAGCACAGCATTTAACTTCTTCTGAGGGAACGGCTCATCCTTGTTTGACCCCGTTCCCTAATCCTAAACAACAGCCTCTCAAACCCAGCCTGCCAAATTCTGTCAGACCAGTAAAAGTAAAAGGCCATTCTCTCAAGGTAACAGAAGCCAAAACGCTAACACAGTACAACTGGCCAGATTTCTAATTAGCTTATGCTGACAATCACTTCACCGTCCGAGGCACACATCCAACTGCTGCGGTAGCCTCTCAGATGTATGAGGAGGGGGGTGATGCCCTCAGGTGGTACACCCCTACGCCCCTCGCAGCCGAGCTGGGAAGGCAGGGCTGCAGGGCACTCCTGCTCCCGCCTCTTCTCCCGCACCGGGATGCTGCTCCTCACATACAGCTGTAAGGGAAAACCAGTGTACGTTTCACGCTTCACATCTTCTGCAACCCAAGAGATTTTAGTCTTCGATTTATTCTTGGTCTATAGAACTTTAAAGTAAAATGGAAACAAAATGACAATTCCAGGTAAGAGCTGCTCACATTTTCACTTAGGTCTATACACCACTGTGGATGGTATTATCTTTATGCAAGCAGTTTGGTTTTATCAACAGCAAAAGACTGAATGAAACAACCAGAAGTGCCTTTTAGCCTACATTTGCGCATACCTACTGTAAGCAAAACACCCCATGGATTGCGCTTTCACGAAATAAAACGGAGAAACGAAGCCAACGAACGCTGCTGCTGTGAGTGTAGGCTAACACTACTTTGAAAAAAAAATAATCTTAATCCTCATTTTTTTACAACTTGATCCTTTTTGATGAAGGAAAAGGGTTAGGGGGAGGAAATAAGATACTGGACTTAATCCAGAGTTCAGTAGCAATATAAGGTGGTGAAGAGAGCACGTCAGGGATGCTGTTGCTGGCCCCGCAGACCGTCAGGGCATTACTGTGCCGGGCTCTATTGCATCCTTTCGGACGAAGCCAAGAGTAGCCGCAGTGCTAACGCTGCGAGTTCTTCCTGACACCAGTCACATGCAGAAGTTTGCTATAAGGAAAAGATAGCATAGGTACAGCTCTGTTTGCTGTGCTCTAGCGCAAAGCAACCACTCAATCTCTTTATTGGATATATCCCCCCCCACCCAAGTCCCCCACCCAGCTCATCACTCTGATGTATTAATGGATATTAGACAGGCAAAAAGCTTCTATCACCCCTCAAGGTGGAAATTGCCACAGCTCAGGTAACAGATACTTGATTTGTACTCCAAAAATACTTAAAAAAAACTCCACTAATTTATTAGCTCATTTCAATTAGATTCAATATTATAGGGCCATGCTTTGAGACAAAAGAGGCTACTGGCAAATATCCTAACATTAAGAGATAAATATCAGTTCTCCTTATGGAACTGGTCTTTTTACTACCCAGGTAAGGTAGGAAGTTTCTTCTTGTGTTTTATGAGGAAGCTGAGACCCAAAAAGATTAAAACGGTGAATGTTTTAAGTCATTAGTAGCAAATATGGAGTGAGGCACACAGTTTTACATTCTCTCTAAAATACATGGAATAAAACAAAGGGAGATGGGGAAGTCAGTACTTAGGACTTCCAGCTTCCTGGATATTTTGGACTGCATAACACTGATGCTTTGTAAATACAGAAGAAATGTTGGGGGGGGGGGGACACGACTATTTATTGGCCTCAGCAGTTGTTATGTTCCATGGAAATACATTTTTCATCTCCCTTCGATAGTAATGATCCTAACTGATTGGTAACAGATCATTTTCCTTCAGTATTTCAGCAGCAAGTTAGGCGCGCTCCCTTTTTACCTGCTTTCAACGTTTTTCACATTTTCAAAGGCAGCCTCTTCAGAACATAAATACTCCTCTGTATCGTTCCCCAGTATGTTAAGAGGACAAATTGTTCTCATAAAGTACAAGGTGTCTATTCCGATAAGATCTTGCTAATAAATCCTCTAGAGAATGAATTTCCTCCAGGCAACAAAGGTGTGCAAATGCTATGTATCACCCTAAATCACTCTGGCAAATGAAAAAGAATCCGAACCACCCTAACATGAAAAGCCAAGACATGAAAACCACCCACATTTCTGAAGTACCATACTGAAACCATAGTGACAATGGAACACCCTACTTAACAGCAACAAACTGGTCACCATGAGCAAACAGAAGCCAGTGCTTTCAGTTACCTAGAATATTTCAATGGTAATACACCTGCTACTAAAATTACACTCGAAACCCCAAATGCACATTCTCACCTATTTTTCTTCTCAAAAAAAAGATTTGCTTAAATAGCTTGATTAGTAAATATGGGAAAGAAAACGTCTTTAAAGATGTATTTCCTAGAATATAAACGTTCTCTTCCTTTTAAGTACAAGTACACGTAACATACAGTATTCCACTAATTGGAAACTATTTCAGACTCATTCCCCTTTTAAAGTACAAAAGGCTGTCTCTGAAAGAGCTTTGTGTGATTCGCATGAAATACGAATGAAAGCTAAACAAAATGCTGCTGAAAACAAAGGCATCCTTGACTATGCTTCCACTGTAGAAGAGGCAGCATAAAAGCTGCCTGAACAGAACACTGAAGCGACCCTTCCACAGGGAAACTTTGCTAGCAGTAAATACGTGACAATATTAAACCTAGATGTTCAAGTATTAACTAGCCAGGTAAGATTTTTGCATGTGCTGAAACACCATTTAAAAAAAAAAAAAATGTTGTCGGTTATCCTAATCTATCTACTATGCAAATGCTCTTCAGACTTGCAGTTTTCTCCCCTTTTGAATGGAAAAAAAAAAAATCAGCAATATTCAAATAATCACTCTTTTTGTTATTTCGTTTAGATTTTGGTTTGGTTTTAAGTTGCCTAGTGGAAGTCCATGAAGTCGTCAACTACAGAGAAATTCACTCATGTTTACAATCATGTAGTGCCCTGTTTAATCTTTAGAAACACAGAACAATCATATCTCCTATGAGCAACTTCAAAATGGTTTACTGCAACCCATTTATTTGGGGTTTGGGTACAACTGGCAAATTACGGCGAGAGATCAAAGAATCAGACTGCTTAGATCAGTGGCACAGCCTCAGAATTTGCTCCAGTTTGCTTCTGGACCAAAGGAAGATAGTTTTAGTCCAACACAAAACTAACTTTGAAGAGTAAAGTGCTGTCTCTGCATGATTCTGGGGATGCTTACAAACTGAAATTCAAGCTGCTGATGCTTTGGTGGTTATCTGTAAGCTGCGCATGCATCCATGGATTCGGAGGAAAGTTATCACAGTCAATACTCATCTACTGCAGTGAGTGTCGCTAACATTTTGGGTATGGCCGTTACCATGCCTCCAGCCGCACAGCCAGAGACTTCAGTCAAGACAACATTCTCCAGCAACAGATGAGCTCGAAGCAAAAAAGTGTCAAAGGTTATTGGGCATCAGGTGTCAACTTCCCAGTATTAATGCCAAGGCAGATTTGCTAAATCCTTTCTCCAAAACATCACTGAGGAGCCACAGAGTTCTTCCCACGGGCAATACTGATGCTGTACTTTTCAGGAGAGGACTTCTCCTGTATAAAGATAAGCTGCTTCTCAAGATCTCAGTGTTAACAGACTAACAACATCAGAGGCATACCCCGAACAAGTTACAAATTCAAAACCAGACTGCCATGACCCCTTGCGACTGAAGTTAGCACAAGGCATAGTCCACCCACACGCACCGAGCTCCTCAAAGCCCTCTGCTGTGGCAGAACCCAGGACTGGCCATCCTGTTGCCCCAAGAACCCTACAAGAGGCAATTAAAACACACAGTGTCTCCAACATCCACCAGAAGAGGAGGTAAGAGGGCTTCTGCAAAGCATCTCACAAAGCTGGCCTCAAACCAGGTATCTGCTTTTACACTTTGAAAAATCTCACATTTTTCATGAAGCTGGTTGAATACTGATTATATTCCCAACTTCAGAATGAAAGAGGAAGGCATATCCCTCTGAAAATGTCACAATCGGCTCAGGAGGAAGGGAGCGCTCAAAACATCTATTGGTAGCCAAGACCAGTCAGCTTTTGTCATCTGCCCTGATAGCGACCTACACACAGAAACAGATTTTGTGTGCTTGATGGAAATTGAAGATGGGGAACACTCTTATCAAGTCAACTGAAAAACTAAAGTAATTTTATTTTCCGGAGCCAAGGCACAGGATGGCAATGAATTCTCCATTAACAAAAGGTCTAGACATTTCTGATAAATAGTCCCAGTGGGGAGGTAGACATTTACAGCAAACCAGGATAGGATCAACTGATATACTAAAGAATATACTTTAAAAAAATTAAATTCCTGGTGTCGCTACTCTCCTCTCAGAAGCTGAACTTGTGAGCAGCAAGTAGTGAAACCTGTTAAGTAGCTAATCAGCTAAAAACAGTTCACCCAGCACTACTAAAGTACTAATATTAGAGAAGCAGCAGGCTGATCAGCGCGTCCTGGGCACAAACAAGTCGTTTGCTGGAAAGGACAGCGGTATGCAAGTTTCCAGTACGCACTTTCCCACAATACGCTGATTATCAAAAATACGGCATGTAAGCCAGAAAAATAATCTCCACACACAATTTACATGGAAGCTGTGGAAAAAGCCTGGAGCAACACACAGGGGATGGAAAAATCTGTTGCTACACTGACTACACTAACAAGGGCAGCAAGACTGCTTTTTTTCAACCCCCTGTTCTAAGACTACCGAATTGTGACTTTCAATAAAGAGAATTTGCATGCAGTAACTGACAGGTTAATATTAAATCCATTCCACCACTATGGTCAATTGGTTTTCCCTGGTTACCTGTTTATAGCGAATAAAGCAGCATGTAAGTTTTGCAGCGTTTCTTTCCTTGCATTAAACCCACCTCCCAAAAGACTTACTAAGCAATTGAAAAAGTAGAAGTTTATATGGAAAAAAAAAAAGTTATGCTTACAAAATCATATTCATTACTCAGGCTCCTGAAAGCATCAGCAAGAGAAAAGAACCAGAGTCTGGGAAGGGAGGGCTCATGCTTTCAAGGGCACACACTGCTTCAGCATAACAAATATCATCATTTTTTCCTGGTTATAAAATACAGCTAAAAGTGCCTGGAACTTTATCGACGCTGTTGGGAGGAAAAGTATATGTAAACCACTTCATAAAATGGCACACGTATGGACCATTCCAGAGACGAGGGACTGCTGGAGCCTAGGCTGCTGGAGGTTTGACCAGGTGGGATGACATGCAAGTCACTCTTTCATAATAAAAAGTGATGTGAACCAGACATCTAGCATTTGAGGGACAGAGATGGTACCCACTTGTCATTGCTTGTGCAGGGAGTATCCGAGCATCTTTTCAGCCCTGAAAACAAATGACACTTCAGCTGCTGTTATTCCACACTACCAGTAGCTGTTGTCATACCTCAAGTTTTTCCTAGCCTGAAAAAATGCATTTATTGCCAGATTCAAGCACCCTACACTAAACTGTATATACTGCTGAACTCCCTGCAGCACAGCAGGATCTCAAATGGCCTCACCCACAGAGCATAAACAAAGGACATCAATGAGATACAGCACTATACAGTGTTGGTGTAGAAGGTCGAAAAATACACCTCCTCTTTCAGATCTCCCCAGATACTCACTGAAAAACATAAGGAAAATCCAGACTTTCATCACACAGACTCACAAAGTGAAGGCAGATGGCAGTGAAAGGCAAGGAGCATCAATGCTCCTTTGGGGAGCGGGATGGGCTGATCATGGACTTCAGCTCCTCCAACCTCTCGTCAAGGAACTGTCGGGTTCTATTCTGAACTCAATTTTTTTTCTTTTACAAATGAATGGAGGCAAACGCCTTCAATAAGCAGTTAATGCAACCTGCCTTTGGCTGAGATGACCACAAGGAGATGATGCTCTAGGGTGTAGGCATGTGAAACTGTCTCAAATGAAGGCAACAAGCTTGGATCACCCATTTCTCCGTAGCTAGAGAAACCAAAACAAATATTCATTCCACTATTAATAAATAAATAGATTGATTGCTAAGCAGTTACTTCATGTCAAAGCCACGGCAATAAGTAGTGCCTGTATTCTGGCTAGTTTTTGGGCTGCGCTGCAGTCTCCACGGGCTTGCTGGAGTGTACAAAAAGCAACAAAGCACCTATCACGGAGCTATATATAACAAGGTTAATGTCTTGTTCCGACTTCAGCAGGAGGGAGTAGGTGCACACAGGCAGTTAATGATTTTCATCTGGTGGCACGTTAGGCAAAGCCCAAATCCAGGCTTTACACGTTCATTTCATCTAGCTGCTGTAGCTCTCCTGTTTGTCTGGAGCAGATGCTGGGAAGAAGGAGGAAAAAAAACCCAAACCAAAAAAAACACCAACCAACCAAACCACAGCCTCCAAATGAAAAACTGTCATCACAGAGCTCAGACTCTTGCTGCCTTTGGCTTTGGTCTGTCTTTTTTAGGAACTCATTTTCATCTCAAATGGGTTTTCTGAGGTTTATTTGGACTCTGGGTACAGTCTCCTCTATTTTTAAGCTTTTGTTATGTCAATCCCAGTAAGAACTTCAAAGAGAAAATTCTACCCAAGGTTGGAGTCGATTGTACCAAAACCTCATTTTCTTTCTGGTTTTATTTTAAAAGCAGTTTGCCAAGAACAACAGGCAGAGCTCTGCCTTGGGAAGAATGAAATCGCGCTACTCCAGAACTAACCTAACACCTATCAACCTGCAGCAGCTCCTGCAAAGGAAGACCATGCCTCAAAGCTTAAATGAGGATCTTTGGGATGAGAAGAAATCATAAAAATGAATGTATTTTGCCATGACAGATCGGAATATTTGGAGATGTCTTGCCATACCTACTTGTCCAATATCAAAAAGAAAGCAGTGCCCTTTTTAAAAGCTTCAAATCAAAATTTAGAAAGTTAAATTACAAAAATTATCACAGATTGCAGTTATTAATTTTGACACAGGGGTTATTATGACTACCCTGATCTCCTCCTTTCCCATCTTCTCCCGGAAACCCTCATACCACCAACACTGTAAGAAACGTTCAGCGGAAGAAGGGACATGGTTAGCTATACGTGAATTGTCAGGTCTTTCATTTTGTTGGAATCTGGGTTCATTGCATTAGCTCACACTAAATATGCTCAAATTTTTGCTCTGAAGTCAGACTGCTCAAGTCCCTGTGCTTAACAAGTCAGCAGTCTTTGTTAGCTCCTAGCACACAGAGAACCCAGAGACACCAAAATCAATCTTTAGGAGCCTTTTGCAAAATTGTTATCTACTGAATTCAATTTGGTTAATACTTACCTTTATAAACAAACCAGAACCCACAGTTTTAATAAGACCTTGAAATCAGCATTGGACCAGTGGAAGTGCAACACAGTAACAATGATAGTAAATTCCAGTATTAATTCATACATACTTTAATTGCTATTTTAATGATACAATAAATCTACCGAAGCTTTTAAAGATTTTTTTTTTATTATGGTTTTATATATTTATATAAAACCACCAAAGCACTTTAAAGAATCATGCTTTCTTGTGTAATACATAAAACTAGTTTCATACTGTGCTTCTGAAAGTCTATCGTGCTGTTTTTCAAGTTATTTTACAGATGGCACATTTTAAAAAAAAAAAAAAAAAAACGGAAGCATGAATTCCTAGTGACTGCAATGCAACACAGCATCCAAACCAAGATGTTTCGTTACAACTAAATTAAAGTGTGAGTGCATTATGTAATAAACAATAGCAGTTTGGTCATTTTAATCTTAATTCTGCTTACAACAAAACTAACATTTGTGCTTCACGACCTAAAATCCCATTTTATAAACATAAGTTCTCTGCTGTAAAAATCCCAACAAATTACTGTTTGAAAAGAAAAACATATCTAGAACAAGAGACCAAGTTTAAATCTACTCACTTTCCTCAAGAATTGTTATATTTAAGACTAATATGACATACAGGACACAATAAGGCACAATGGGTGGTACAAACAAATGAATACAGTTGTCCATGAAATTGTTGTCTTCCACAAATACTAAAATATGTACCGCTCAAGATAATTTTTCTCTTAAAAATGAAATACATCATTTTGTTATGAAAGTCCTATACAAAAATTTAAAATTTACACCATCTGAGCTGCCAAAAAAATAAAAAAGTGTATCAATTTTCCACAAAACTATATTTCTCACCAACACATCCAGCCACTGGGAAAAAGATACCCCAGCACTCTGGAAAAGAAAAGCATTATTTCCCCTGTGTTTAAGACAAAAATATTGTATTCTGCATACAGTAGTGTATTATACTTAAAAAAGCCTAGCACTATTAAAATTACAATATTGATTTGGAAATTCTTGGTTCACTGCCTGGATGAAATAAGGCACTTTCTTCCAGTGGGCAGCACTTTTCACATATATGGAGACGATGAATCAGGTTCTGGTTAAAAACAAAAAGGGGCTCAGTGAGGTCCCAGAAGACGACAGGAACGTTTCAACAGCAGGGGAAGACACAGGAGGTAAAGCCTGGAGATGAAACTCTACACAGAAGTGGTCACTCTGTCAATGGCATTATTGACCTCGTTTTTGTTTGAATCCAGTCCTTTAGCAGCATTCATATCATTCCGTAAATTCTCCACTGTCTTTTTCATGTTCTTTAATTCTCCAGGGTGTGGAGTGGCTCGCCTTAGAAGTGTTCTCTAAAAATAAACAGTGCAATAAGTGGTTTTGCCTTCGTCTCTTTGAAAAACAACATACACTTTCAAGGCTTTAGCATTCACATACCAAATATTAGGTACTGGGTTTTTTTTTTTCCCCTCTCTTTTTTCCCCCCTTTTCCTTTTCTAACTATGATGCTCTACGTTGAACATCATTTTCATAGCTGCTTACTTATGAAGACAGTGAAAAAGGTTTTAGGAACTGTCTAGGAGTAAATTTTTTCCTGTCTTGACCTACTAATCTGAAAGCCACTCAAGTGAAGTACAATTACAAGTTATGATACGAAGATTCCTTCATAAATATAGTTGGAAATTATTTCCCCCCCCCCAAACCATAAGTGATTTAAGATCACATTTCAAACAGAAAACATTCAGCTGGTTTTGAAAGAATCCCACAAGATCTCTTTACAGTGTCAAATAAACGTTTGCGTGGGGCTCTGTATGTCTTCCAGCCTCACCACACAGTTTGGTTCTCTTGTCAATTGAGAACAAATATCTGAAGAAGAGGGAGCATTTCTCTCCGATCTTAGACACAAGAACGTCTAACATCATTGTGCTGAAACCTTTACAAGGAAAACAAAATTTATGAAAACCCCAGTTACCATGCAGAGTAGAGACCAACAGAACACCAAGAATAATTGCACAAGTATGTATCAGTATAATACATATATACATGCAATTACTTTTCACTGGTATAAATGTAAACTGTGCAGATTACAGGGGAACTGATGACCCATAAATAGGGCGATTGGTCAAGACTGCTTTGGAAATCTGCCCTTCCTCCTTCCCAGTAGGATCATAAACTTTTTTTCCCCTAAAAAGGTGTTTGCCTCAAGTCAAGCTGTAATACCATGACTGAAAGCAGTTATCATTAACACCTGAGCCCTCATTGTTGTATGGACATCCTCGGGTTGGCACACTTGTTAAGAAGCATCCTTCTGAACTCCCTTATCAGGCCGTCTACAAACCACACTTGTCACAGACATTTAGTTTCTGCTGCTTTGGATTAAGCAACCACCTTGAAAACCTAAATGTTCATTTCCCTACTAAGAATTTTTATAGCCACTTTTTAAAGTAAGACCATGTTTCTAGTGCGCTACAGTCCAGAATGTGCCCTGAAGTATCTCAAGCTGAGCTCTAATGAGGACCAACAGCAAGTTTTTAGAGCATCAGAGAAGCACGTTGAAAATCTGACTGAAGTAGTCTTAATCTTTACAAAGAGTTTTAATTGCTAATGAAAGTTAGTAAAGCTAAAGATCACGTTGCATTTTGATCTTCAGGACATGCAGAGCCGAACTTAATGGAGAGGTCTTATAAGTACAGTGACAGATGTTCCCACATCCTTTGTTTAAGTGGGAAACTAATGATCAACATTCTTGCTGTTTATGGACACTGCGGTTGTTTCAATGCAAATAGTGGAGGAAAAAAAAAGAAGTAGCAGAGAGAGAGAGAGAGAAAGAAAGAGATTGGAAATAGATATTAGAGACAAACAATGGCAAACTTAATGGAGACACATGCCAGAGTGCTGGAATCCTAAATTAGACCCTACATACTTTCAGGCAGTAAAGCTTCACAGATGCAGGGAGAGATTGTTATCTTGTTTCTGGAAATAAAGCATCCTGAGCAGACACAGGAAAACAAAGCAAAACAAAGACTGTCCTGCATCAGAAAATGAAAGTTATATTCAAAGTAAAAAAAAAAAAAAAAAAAAGCGGCATTTTAAGTCAGAATGAAAAGTTCCAGCAGTACGCATGAACAGTTTCTGCTACAAACATATGCAAAAAGCATGCAGTTACAGCTGAAATATTTACAGCAAGACAGCTCAGATACTTTTACACTTTTGTATTAAAGTCACAGTGTCTGCAGGTATCCAGAGGCTTGGAAAACATACCATTTCATTATCATCTTCATCTTTTTCATCTTCTAAGAAGCGAATTGCACTGACTCTATTCACTGCCCGCTCATTCCATGTTTCATCTGACATTTCATTTACCAAACTCTCCAGCGCACCACATCGTGGTAGGTTATCTGTTAGAACAGCAAAACATAACTAAAGATTCACAGCAAGTCTAAAACATCAACATGCTATGTTGTTAAAAACTGCAATATCCAACTAATCACTCATCCAAGATTTGCAATTGGCTATTTCTTTTTTTTTTTTCCCCACAGAAAACAAAACTTGCATTAATTTTCTGTTATCGAGTACACACAATAAATAGTTTCCTTATAAATGAGAAATTTCTGCACTTGGACTGTTTCAGGTTTGTGGCAGTTTTAGAGTACTGATTATATAATTTAATACACTTGCCACTAGACATGCTTTTTTTTTCCCCTGACCATGGCTGCCATCTGACATTAGCCATTTTCCTAAATGGCATTCCATAATGCAGGATCATTGCTTTTACTGACCTCATCCTTTCAGTATGACTAGGCACACCCGTCCAGCAATCTTAATTCCAAGCCTTCTACCCTTGTAGCCATGAGATTCATTTGGAGAGGAGGAAATCTGATTTCTAGTAGTGAGGCCTTTAGAGAAAGTCAGCCTGCCTCAGCTACTCTTCTTGAGCTAGCTTAATCTTCTCTAAATGTAAAGGAGTTAATTAATTTACTTATTTTAATTCTTAATGCAATTTGTATTCTTAAAATCCAGAAGCTGACACAAACCAGAGCCATTTCTACACTTCTACTGCTTTAATGGTTTCTATTTGCTCCAGCTGCAAAGTATTCCAAGCGCGGAATTAATCTAGGTAAGTTTGGGTACCTACGATACAGATATCTACAGCTGAGCTTTTCTCCTCAGGCCCCCTTTGTACTCAGTGGAGAAGAATCCACATGATTTCTTTTAAAAGTCTATTCTTGGATGGAATAAATTACTCTCCAGTGATTACAGAAAAAGTTTAAATATTAGCTCAGATGAATCCCCTTGAATGTTCACACATCGCTTATAAAAGCTTGAGGACAAAAAACATCCAGAAGTTATTGGAGCAGCAACCCAGCCAACGGTGAAGAGTTTATGGTTCCACCTGACCCAGAGGCGAGTTTCAGCAAAAAAGGTAAAAGCAACTTATATTGCAATTCTATGCTTGTTGAAGAACAATAAAGTACAACATCTTTGCTTGAAAGAAAATTAGCTTGCTAAAAAATAAAATGTCTACTGCTTATTACTAGCCATGTAATTATTTTTCTGCTAAAGAGATTGTAATTGGAAAGCCACCAATTTTCGCTACATATATATGTATTTAAGACGCATAGTCAATGGACACAAATATGGACACTACTACTCGGCCCACTAGTAAGCCTCAGAACAATGCTATCGTTAAGAATTCTTCTTCCAGGTCCAAATTTTGTTTATTGTAGCTGGTGTCATTGTATTTTCAATAACACCCACAGCCATGTTTTTCAAGTCTTCTGAAAACTAGTATGACTACAAAGAAAAAGTGTAAAAGTTAAAATTCAACCAGAACTTTGCCACTTTGCTCATTAGAGGTTATGCATGCTTTACAAACCTTTATGGAAGAGACAACACAGTAAACAAAGACGAAGTACTTCTACACGTTATGAAAAACTGACTCCAGGCACTTACCTTGGCAACCAGGCTCAGAAGGCATTTGAGGAAGTAATACACATGTTAAAATCTTCTCTCCTGTTTCAGGGTCTGTGTCAGTCTGAAACGTCAGCAAAGGTTGGGACTGGTTATCAGACAACCACAAAGCCTTCAGCTTTAAGGTAGTCAGTGAGAGGGGAAGATACGTCAACCTAGTTCACAAAAGAAAAGTAAAAAAGTCAAGGCAATCTCGAGGAGATTTAATAAATAGTCATGAAGTTGACTCTGAAGTATAGATCCCTGAGTTGGAATAAACAGCATTGCAGTAGTCATCAACTCTAACTACTCCATTCTTTTAAAAAGAATCTGCAGCTTAACTATATACCATAATTCTCTGTAGCTGTGAGTAACAGATAAAACCATGCTGAGCTTTTTCTACTGCAGTAAAACACCCTGGAAGGCAGACAGCTGCTTCTGCTCTGGAGCCTTATATATACACAATTGCCAGAACAGAAATATGTCAGTGCCTATGAGACAATCATATTGCATAGATGAGATGCCATTTGCTTTTCCTTTTTTTTTTTGCCCCCCATTTAACTTCCTACTAAGCAACTGAACTAATTTGCTGCTTTATGCTTCAATCCACTCCTTTTTGCATTTTGATGTCTGAAGCATATCAACTAAGATTCATGAGAAGCCACAAGGTCAAAGTGGCATTATTTGTTACTTGCACTGTATCTCTAAGGTAAGAAATTTAATATTAGTGTTACTTGACGTGAAGGCTGGTAGTTTCAGTTGAAGCTCTACCAAATTGCCTAGATTCTCAGTTTTAATTAAGAAACCCAGAGGGTTTTTTTAAATCCTGTATTTTCCTCAGGGTCAAAGCAATTCAGAAAACGTTCTCATGACAACACACAATTTATGCTACTTTGGGCCAAAGAAGACTACTTTGACAATTTCAACAGTAATGCTAACACAACAGTCATAACTGTTTTTTTGTTACTTCATTCTTAGATGTAGTGTCTTTTGTTGTTAGAAAGAATTAAGTAAATCCAGCAAAAGAACGTGACAACACAAAAATCTCTTACCTGTTTCCAGCAACATCCAGGACATGAAGTTCAGCGGCTTGTGAAATTTCAGAGGGAATTCGAGACAATCTGTTGTCACGTACAGAAAAGACGTTAAGACTGCAGCACCCCCCAATCTATATTAGAGAAGAGAGGAGAAAAAAAAAAAGAGAAAGTCTGATTTTGTTGCAGTACGATAGTATAAACAAAGGCATGCAGTACGGGTCACATAATATGTCATTCAAGTTACAATGCCTGCCAGACACTTCACCCAGAGGTACAGACTGCAAACAAGTGTCAGCTTAAAAGAAGCCTGACCTGAAGCGAATCTGTTGGAGCAGTTTCTTGAGTATCTGTATCTGCAAATAATGTGTATCTTTACAAACAGGTCAGGTTCTAACTACCTTGCAGAGCCTTCCACGCCAGGCAGAGATCGGTAACCGCACAGATGGCACTTTTTCGACAACCCCCACAAAAAATACCAGCTTTAACTTTCAACTTTTTCTAGCTCTATGTTTTATGAATTAATTCTTTCATTCCTCGTGGTGACTTTAGATACGAGCAAATGCAATGGTGCTTTAGGCAAGGCAAAATGCTAAATACACCAATCAACTCCCAACATTTATTGAGCCCGCAAAGAGTAATGAAGTATTCACAAAAAGTAAAAGAATTTGAGTAACATCTTTGATGCCCTGTTTTATTAGGAGCATCTAACTTCAAGATGATTCCCAATTTAATCTAATATCCTCCATCTCTACCAGTTTATCTGAATGTATTCCCAAGCTAATTTTCAGGTGCAAAAGATGGGATTTTTGAGTTTTATCCTTAAAATACCTATATTTTGCATCAACGGTACATTTTTCAGTAAAAAAGAAACCCTCTATATTTGATTAAAAAACCCAACATTTCACCTTTTTGTTCCAGATGCCAATTACTACTCCTATAAACACCAAGACTGTTCGTTTTAGCAACTTGAAAGCTGCTTCAAGTAACTCTTTGTTCCTATTCACAAAGGAAACTTACCTTTGTTTGCTTACCATACAGAGCTTCAAAAAGCACTGCTGTTTGTTTGACAGTTCCAAAACTTACCATGAGAAGGGGAAAAAAATTATGTTTCTTCTCCTACTTATTAGAGGTGAAATATCCCTACACCTTTTGAAGTTTTCAGGTTAAGCGGACTTAGAAGCTAACTATAGACAGCAAACCTACTGGAAGATCTTAATTAAAAAATTAGAGGACTTCTATCGTCACACACACCTAAGAAGGTTCTTCTGTCACAATACAGCCAACAAGTCATTACGCCTTGGTCAGGAGTCCCCAGATCTGAGCTGAAATTAATTGTGTGCTGTAATTAACTGTCAGTTCTGTCTTTGCAAAATCCACGATTCAGTCCAAACCCAAGTTTGAGATTGCAGACAAATACCACAAAAGCTTTTCCTCTGGTCGAAGTAAAAATTATGTTGATTTAACCTACACTATTGACCAAGAAAAAAAGCCATTTTTAAAAGGATGCAACTGTCACTGAGAAAATAAAACAAACAAATAGAGCATTTATACCCCACTCACCTTCCTTTGTGTCATAAATACATGTTGGTGGAAGAAAGCAGCAATCAGCTGCTCAAGGCTTCTGATTCACAAGCTTTTTACAGTGCAAAGTTACAACACAGCATCCTCTTGACAAAAAATCTAGATCGCTGCACTCTAAGATGCAGCTGGTTCAGAAGAGCGTCAGCTTTCCCAGCCCTGACTGGACGCTAGGAGCAGCAACCTTCTTAGCCGTTTTGGCTTGTGAATCAAAGCCCTTGAAAACAGTGCTCAAACCACAAGCAGACATTTCTTAGTACAATAATTCCGCTATCACTTTAAAGCGTGGATAGATTCTTAAATAATGACCCTTGACACATTCAGAGAATACAGTTCCATACAGGAAAACAATTTTTAAAAACAACAAAACCCAACATATATATATATACATACACTAAGTGTCTAATTGGTGTATCTAACATGAGGAGCTGTGAAAAGCAAGAGATACAACTAGTGAATGTTGATGAGCTGGCAAGTGATGCCCTAACTGACACAAAGTGTTGACTTTTCCATGAATGAAGTTTGCGTTATTCAGTCTTGGAGTATGGAGATCCAAACAGTTTAGCCAAACAAACAAAGTAAAGCCATGCAGCCCTGATGAGACCAAAACTTCTATACTTTTGACAATGGAAAAATGCAGCAGTGGAACTGGCCGGCCTGAGTCATCATGCATTTAAAGCAGTTTAATGAAAGGTAACAGTAGAACCGTGGACTGAATAATACTTACAGGGTTATCAATTTACCTGACCCATAATTTTCCAAGCGGCTAACAATTAAGAAAATACAAGAGATGTTCAATTTATTTTTCTTTATCCATACTGGACAAGAGCATGCCAACAACTGGAGACAGAACATACATTCCTCTACCTCCAAAGAGGGTTAGAAGTCCTAAAGTTATTTTACCTTCAGTTATTTTAACTTTGCTCTATCAGTCAATAGGCAATTGTTCCAAAGTGTTGTTTCATTCAGGTAGTGAAGACTTTTTTTTTTTTAGTAGGGTAGTGAGGGGAGATAACAGACAGATACCGGGTTTTTTTATGAAACCGTTTTTAGAAAATGCAGGCAGCATCTAACAAGCAGCACCGGGTGAGATACCACAGAGGAAAAAAAGACAAGCTGACAGTTTGAAAAAAAACTAAAATCTTTGTCATTTCAAAAAAAGATGGCACCCATCCAGCAGTACAGAAAGACATCAGGTCCGATGTTTGAAAACCTAAACATGAAGCGGTACCACCGAGGCAAAGTGCACACACTAAACGGCATGCTGAAAGGAAAACATCGTTGTGACCACCATGAAGTAATACGGTATCAGAACGTCACTGGTTTAGCTGAGAGTCATTAACTGACAAAGAGCCATGCTTTCCGAGGGTTTGATCACATGCTTACAACAGACTTTGCCAAACCACCGCATAGGCACCAAGTACACAGTTGAGACCACAAGCCCATTTAACAGTTAAGCACACAGTTCGTTTTGAGCACAGACTTCCATTAATGGGGACAAGCGTGCTTAGTTCTAGGCACATGAGTAACTGTTCCAAAGACTGGAGGCTTAAAGAAGTCCTCACGTTCTTCTGTAGTGAGCTAGACATCAGGAAAAGGTCTCAAATGAGTTGTGCATGTCTCAGTCCTACTCTAAATCATACATGATTTATTTCATTTTAGCAACTTTAATTTAATGGTTAGTCACTTGTCTCATCACACCATCTCCAAAGAACAGTCAGCCTAGATAAAAAACAAAAACAAACCCACAAAAACAAAACGCACACAGTCAGGCAGAAAATGATCATTACTATGAAGCACTAATTTTGAGATCACTGATCTTACAGTACTGTAACGTCTGAACAAAACTGTTTGTATTTAAGGTGGACTTGCTTCAGAGGATGAGCATCACTAGAACCCCTCTGGGTTCCACATAAAACTCTACCCCTATGGAGGACTTTTTTTCTCTTTTCTTCTGTCTCAGTCTGAGGCTTGTCTTTCTAACAGCTTCCTTGTTCTGGAGAAGCAGTAAGACCTGTGCATACATAGAGAGGATGGGTCACAGTTTGGGCTGCGAGAACTCCCCTCTACGTTCTGATCATGACCCGCGTTCACCACTCGGCCTCCTGCTTTTTTGCCATCCACATACCCGCTGCCAGTCCATCTCAAAACAGTCCTCCAGAATTGCAAGTCTTATCATACCACTTCTCTGCTGGCGTTTCTCATGACTCCTCCTCTCTACTGCAGACTGTTGTTTTGACACCTGCACCAGCTGTGTATTTTCGATCACCTGACATTTCCTGCGCTTCCCTGTTGCAATAACTGGGTGGTTGCTACTTGATTTTTCTTGCTGATGACACCGTTGCAGCTTTCTGGAGGTAAACCCAAGGAAAGTGTGCAGATTCATCCCTCTCCTCCCCATTTAGATCCCTCCCCCAAACTCCTATTTGCTCCCTCTCTTGAGCCCAGCTCTCGGATACAGTCATTCGTCACCACAGACCAAATTTCACTGATTACGATGGCGCATCCTCACATTCTTGGTGCTCTAAAGCCAAAACACAAATTGAAGTTGGGAGACTTAGAAGACCTTCAAGTTATGTTAGCTGAATAACATCTTTTGATCTCGGCATCTGTTAACTGCTCAAAAGCTATGAATCAATTCTGCTGTCCTTTACCAGTTCGCATCTTTCACACAGGTATAAGCAATGCAAAAAAAAAAGAAAAAAAGACAGACATTATGACAAACAATACCATGATTATTCTTTAGCATGTGACTAGTTAAAGTCCCATGACACATCTCTTTTATTCAACTCCCAATACAGCTGTCAGCATCAAGAACTCTCACTAGGTTTATACAACTCTGAAAAATATATTGGGAATTTTAACACAGTTCTTATTGGGTTGTAAAATCTCTTCCAGGGTGTCATAAACAAAATTATGTTTGGATTCAAAGTAAATAAAGTCAGAGTTTTCCTTGACCCCAGATATAATAGATTAATGCTTTAACTGCAAGCATAGAATGCATTTAGAGGTGGAAGAAACTGCCCAATTCACTATTATTAGCTATTATTCAGTTATTATTAGCTTTAAATTGGCTAGGAAAATCTTTGGTAAACTCACTGCAACACCCCCAGCACCACCGGTGAATAGTACGGGAGGAGCACAGCACTATTGCTTCTCTGCCCTGACTCAAGACAAGTTTTCCTGCATTTTTCCTTAGTGCCTTTTTTCCCTTTGAGACACGCAAACACATACTTTTACACAAATGAGGGAAGGGATGGGACATTGAAAATTAAAACCAGAAACAACAAAGCGGCCCCAACTTACTTAAGAAAAGAAAAAAAGAGAAAACAAAAATGTAAAAAGCACAGTTATTGCCAAAAAATCCCTTGCAGTTTTACCTACTGTAGTAATAATTCTCACAATATACCTCAGAGCCACGAAGGACAGATTACCAGATCTCTGCAGGTTGTACTCATTAACAAAAGCACATGAACTGGAAAACATTCCAAGGAGGTTATTTATGCAAGTGCCAAAATCAACACACCAGTTTCACCAGCGTTCCAGTGCCAGGGTAGGATTTCAATACCAAAGAGTCACCAGGCAGGTCTTTCAAGTTTAAGGGAAAAAACATTTGTAACTATGAACACGTTTAGACATTCTCAGTTCTTGCTGAAGTCTGTTTCACCACTCAGTTCAGTGAGAGAGGTATCGAGCTGCAAGATGAGATACTGAAGATGGAATCTGTCAGTGACTCAAGTTGTGGTCAGACATTCAGCGGTTCCATGTTTTACCTTATATATGAGCACCAGATACAGAAGAACCTGTGAACCAGGAAACTTGCAGGGATATTTGCATACAAACTCCTCAATAATCCCAAGTCAAGAAATCTTACACCAAAAGATAGAGACTGGTTTTACAAGTGTGCACTGAAACGACCTGGCAATGTAATGGTTTGACAGGTTGACCCAAAATCCAATCCTAGTAAACTGCTAACAAAACAAAAAAAAAAAACCAAACAACCCGCTCTCCCAAACCAGCAAAAAAAACCCCATACCCACAAACCAGCAAAAAAACCCCTACCACCACAAAAAAGCTAGAACTCATAGGTTATCTCACCAGGTTATAGTACAGCAGGCACATCATGTGAGCCCTGGTATCTATGAAAGCTCCCTTTGCTACAGGAATAATTCTGAAGGGAAGGGCAGAGACACCAGCAGGTAGATGTGATATTGGTTACGTGTACTCTTCTCCCTAGTAGAGTTCCATTTTTTCTATACATTAACAGACTATATGGCTTTGTCCCTCTCCAACAGAAACCGATAAAGGCCTGTCCCACACCCATTTCTCAAAAAGGATGAAGACCACAAATGCACAGGTGTTCTAGCACTCTAAGGCAGAGAAAGAACATGAGAAAGCAGAAAGGAAAAGAGGGAAAGGAAAAGAGGGGGAAGATACCGAGCAAGAATCTCTGCAGTGCATACTCTACTTCTGCATCTGGCTCTGCTGCCATGAAGGGGGAACCAGTGTACAAGTACAAATGCGGATTGATGTGCAAAGGTCCGAGACCCCAATCTTTGCCATACTATCTCAGAAGACACCTTAAGCAACACACAGCAGGCAAGGGTGTTGAAAGTCACTGCTGTCAGAAGCTTGTGCCTGGCTTTAAATACTAATAAGTCAGTCTGAGATGAAAATAAATGGAAAATAAATAGTTTTTACTGTCAAGCAGAACCTTCTAACGGACAGAAAGAGGATGACACATTCTTCAGTTTTCCTTAAGTGCTCTGCCAATGCATTTGCATTATTTTTTTTTCCAAGTCAGTAACGATAAGAAGAAAAATGAAAATTGAACATTTCATCAGGACACCAAGCTGTTCCTGCCATCCAAAGGGAAACTCAGCCTTGGGATATTCGCCATTATCAGCACCCCTGAAGCTGCTCCTGTGGATGTTGCGTAACAGCAAACACTACTCATGACACCTGTGCACTCTGTTTACGCAGAACGTTTTTCTTTGAGAGCTATGAAATGTGACTCTTCACTGAATTCCTCTGAATTTTAACCAGAAAACTTGTACTACAGAAATGTTCATGTTTGGTTTAAAGCAAAAAGCTACTGATTAAGAAAAGTACTACACACACAAAAAAAAACAAAAAGCAGCTCCAGGACCAGACAAAACACGAGCAGAGAGCAGTAGATTTCTTTCTGTTTTCAAAACTAACATTTCAACATTGTTAGAAGGTCATCTAAAGACTTTGAGGGAAAAGTGTTTTATTGTACAGCCTAAGCACAAGGAATTGAAACTGAAACTTGAAAAATTGAAACTGAAACTTGGAAAATTGAAACTGAAAAGTCTCGTTAGCTAGACGGTAGGTTCTGCAATACATGCATATTAACAGTATTTTTGAGACAAACCATAGCATCGGTTGTTCATGCTTTCTATTTGTTACCATTACCGCCTGGGAATTCAAATCCACCGATCTAGAGGGTGGATATGACCCTCCAGATTTCCTCTAAAAATAAAAAATAAAAGAATTTTAAAAATCCACAGAGCAAAACATACTTCAATGAAACATTCTGGAATTCTCAGGCTAACATAATTTCAAAGTGTTTGCTCTGATGAGAAAGATAGATAGGTGTGGAGACCTATAGAGGAAAATAAAAAAGTCTATTTCAGAGAAGTGGATGCCAAGGAGCTCTGTTTCCTCTGTTTCTCTGCCAAACTCCCAGGGAACCACCCTCTCCCATCTTTATTTCCGGGACTTTGTACAACTCCTCAGCTCACCTCATTCCAGATACCACCTTCCATTTCCTCATCACCCACCTTCTCTAAACACAGACTCATCCCTGACTTTATCCCCCCCCGCCATGCAGGTGTCCCCTCCCCTCTGTCCTGTGTGCACTAATGCTCTCTGCACACATTCTTCTTCACTTCACCCTTTGATATTCCCAACCCCTTCACCGACTGAGCAACGCTTTCCACCTCTGAAACCCATTTCTGTTTCCCAGTCTCCAGTTTCTTGTTCAGTATCAATCCCTTTATTATCCTGCACCAAGCCCTCGACTCTGTTATTCCTCCCAGAAAGACACATTCCACGTTCACCCTGCTTTACCTGCTTCTGAAGCTGAGCCTTCTCCTCTCACCTGCTCGTGTCCCTGCTCCTTCCAAGCCACACTGCTTGCCCTCATGCACCGCCTCCAACACCATGAATTTCATTAACTAAGAAAAGTGCTCATACACTACATAAGCTATTAATGGGCATTCTGGAAATAAAGTGTATGAGTAAAACTTTACATACTGTAACAAACTCAGAACGCTTCTGCTTAAAGGTGGACTAGACACAAAATTGTACGGGTCTCAAGTAAAAATAGTTTAGGACACCTGTGTCATGTATTAAATTAAGTTCTTCATAAAGATACGGAAAGTTTTCTGCTGAATGAGCACAAGATCAAAACTGCCATCATATCCCAACCCAGAAACATGGTTTTCCCAAGATCCTGCCTCTTGCTACCATTTATGCAACCCGTATGAGAACGCCCTCTGCAATTTTCTGTTCAGAACCAGCATCACCTCTGCAGAGGAGGCACTGTCCTGCCAGAGGAGCTGCAGTACTCATATCTTCTCTTCCCTCCCTCACCTTCCCCTCCCGTCAAACACACACTTACAAGCCAATTTGTAAAGGAGCAATAAGAGCTATCGTGGAGCCCCGATTAGGTGATCCACCTGTCACAGCTCAGACCTGGGCCATCAGAATTGTTGCTGCCAGTGCCACAGCAGCATCCTCCGCCCCTGCTCGATCCCTCCTCTTCAGACCATCGCCTCTGACACATCTCCTGGTTCCCAACCACTTTGCTTCCTCCTCACACCTTCTCCTCAAGCTGTCCAAGCTCCATAAGTAAGCAGGCCTGAGCAAGAGTGTGCGCTCACTCCTCTCAATTCCCATCCATCTGCTCCCACTTGCTCCTGAAGTGACCGCAAGTGGTGAACAAATCCTATGACCTCAGAGTCACTTGTTAGAAACAGATAGGAAAATTAAGGGGGAGCACTATCTGGGCAAAAATGAGAGAGAATCAGTAGTGCAAACAGAACCGACTTGCAGTCCCATGCTCCAATCACGGGATGCTGCTTCCCCCGATCTCTTTCCAGAAGTTACCGCTGAACTAAACTAGTAAGGACCTCGTTATATTTAGTTTCACAACAGAAATTCTAGCCTCATTTCATTCCATATACTGTTACGATAGACAAGAAGTCCTAGTGATCATAGCTGAAAGATTTGAGGCATCAGTGATCTTGGTCGTATCAGGTCCTCGTGTCTAAAGGCAAAAGTAGTCCTGAGACCTCCAAAACCCAAAAGGCTGTCAAAACAGTCTGAATCATTTTTCAGAATATAAAACTTTCCCTTTGCTATTGGTCATGAGAGTGAGGTAAGAAAGACTCCAGCAGTACTTTTATACTATATGCAGAAGAGGCATATTGATGTTCAAATGCACTCACTAACAGAACTCCCGGTCTTCAAAGAGTGCTGGACCTGACACCCACACTGGGAATGACTAGTCACAAGTTCATTAGGTCCAAGCCTTCTTGTTCAACTGCAAAGACATTTGGCACTTCCAAGCCACCAAATCACCACAGCTGCTGTTCAGATTTACGCTGTTCAGATCTAATGGACAAGTTTCTGGTTGTGATCGGTTTGGGAAGAATACCCAGTAGATCAAAGCTGCCTGCTACTTCTTGTAGGCTTTTGAAATCAAGAGTCTTCTGTTTGTGTAATCACATCTGTGAGAGCTAATTATGCAAAACTTACCTCTTTGGGCAAAGATGTTAATTTGTTTCTATCGGCATTCAAATTGTTCAGCTTCTTTAGTTTTCCAATGCTCTTCGGCAATGACTGCACCAACAAAAACAAAACAGGATTTGTAACTTCAGAGTCACAACAAAACTTATCTCACTTGAAAATTAATTAATTTTAATAGACTCAATAGATTTATTCATAGATTTAATAAATTCTATTAAATTACATAATCTATTTAATTTAGTAGAATTAACAGACTGATCTGCCTTCCAAAGGAGATCCAAGGTTTTATCTTGCAGAAGAAATGTCCAGGAATGTCAGTTTCTAACACAAATTCACTCCTGAGTTATCTCTGCACTAAGATTACAGATGCACAGCAGCTGTTAACAGAAGCACATATGGAGAATGTCCATGTTATCTAACTTTAGGCTCCCTAAACAGCTAATCGAGAGGCAAGCTTCTAACTTAGGTGCTACGAACTGACCCCTGGAGAGGCATCTTTCCAACAGGCTTAAGCTCCTAACTCAACCAAGCACCAACCCAACTTAAGAAATGCTCAGACCTAGATTTCTGTAAATGCTTCTGCTCTCCAAGTGTCAGTGTCACCTGAAGGCAGTTTCAAAACATTGGAAGGAGACACGTAAAGGAAGGAAGTCTAAGATTTTATTTTAATTGACCACATGCCATATTCAATACTTGGCTGAAGCAGATCAGCAGAGCAAGGAACAGTGAAACAGCAACTCTGCAGCGCTCCAGGCTTCTATTCAGTTCCAGCAAGTCTGATTCAGATAATGCAAAGTAAAAATTTGCAACAGTGTAACACGGCACAAACTCTGCATTAAAAACACAACAAAGTAAGCGAAACCTGCACTCCAGGTGCTACGATTCCCTTACTGGTCATGAAAGATTCAATAGTGAATACGTAATTGCATAGGCCTTTGGAAGGGAGGATTGTTACTACACACAACTTGATCTTCAGCGTTCATTTAACAAGTTAGAAATAAGATGCATTTAAAAGAAACTTGCTACTTAGCAGTAGCAATGGTGAGCAGCCTTATGAGCTAAGTGATTCAGCACTTAGCAGTAGATCTTATTACCGCCAGCCATTTGAGCAGCCACCACCATGCTTACCTGCAGCTGATTTTCTGTTAGAACTAATTCAGTAAGGCTTTCGCAGTCTCCAATTGAATCTGTTAGTTGAATAAGTTTGTTCTGATCAACCTTCAAAATGGAGAGCCTCCTCAATTTTCCTGGACAGAAAGAACAACACATTTGTTTAGCTTAGTATGCTCCAATACCTGCCTTAATTACAGAAAAATCATCCTGCTGCAAAACTTTTAGAAATCCTTTAACACAATGAAATATTTTTTTTCAGGTTAAAAAAAAAATCCAAGCACTGCTTCACTTGGTGCTTGCATTATTTTTGCAAGTTTATAACATCACTGAATTAATATTAAATATAAATATATATATTTATAGCCCATATTTAAGCATATTAAAATGTATTAAAGTTGCAAAGTCTACCCAAAGGCCTACAAACAGGATAAAACTATCAGTTTTTTTCCTCAATTATAAATGTTTATTAATAAAGAAGTGTTCAGAAGATCACCTATATCACTCAGCCACAGTAAGAAAAGCTTGCACTGAAGTGACAGCCCAAACAGGACTGAGGTCTCTTGTCCTCATATAGAACCCAGTTAGTCAGACATGAAACCTGAATTTACTTTTCAGAATAGAAATTGAACTTCTTTGAACGTCTTCTCCCAGGAAGAAGAAAATACTATTTCAGACCAGAAAGCTCACCTTGCTCTGCTCCTTTTTACTAGAACGGCCTTTAGCACAAAGCAGAGCTGACCCAGGCAAAGCCCAAGAATTCAAGAGACATCAATAGCTGCCGATACCTCCCTGCCCACCCCCACACGGTCCAAAATAGCTGTAACAGGCTGGGACAGCAAATTTGCCGATGATGCTAAATCATGAAGAGACGACTGATATACAGAAAGATAGTAACCTAAACAGAAACCCAAGGTTCAGCGAGGAGAAGTGCAGAGCAACATACCTGGGTGGAATAAACCCATGCACTGGTACAGGCTGGGAAGTGACAGGCTGTACAGGAGCCCTGCTGAATATGAACTAGCAGTGAGCTCTCACTGGAAATAAAGTTAACACTGGCTGGACTACATTAGGAGAATTACAGCCAGCAGATCAATGGAAGTTACTATATCCCATCTACTTGGCACCAGTGAGGCCACACCTGTAAAATCATGCTCAGTTTCATGTCCTGTCCTATCTTCTCCCCTGCCCCTGAGTCCCCAGTTCAAGTGAGACGCTGATGGGGGTCCAGCACAAAGCTATCAAGACGACCAGGGCACATGTCAGCTGAGGGTCAGAGCTGACTTTGTTGACTCTGGCAAAGCAGCAGCCAAGGAGGCATCCAGGAACAGCCCACAACTACTTGAAGGGCTGTTACAGAGATGGCAGAGCCAAATTCTTCTCCACAGTGGCAGACAAGACAGCAGAGGCCACAAACTGAAGCATGGGAGGTCCCAGCTGGACATGTGCAGAAGCTTCCTCATTGGGAGGTGGTGCAGCGCTGACACAGGCTGCCCGGGGTGCTGGAGCCACCTCCATTAGGGGCTTTAGAGACTCGGTGAGACATGGCCACAGCCGACCTGATCTGCCGGTGAGAGCCCTGCTTCAAGGGCTCTACAGATCCACCAATCCAACCAGGGATTTGGTGACCAGTTGAGCTCCTCCCAGTAGCTTCCACAGAGCCCAGTGACGTTCACTTCAACCACAATACCAGATTTTCTCCTTTTCACATAGTAAGTTCCAATATTACACAAAATGAGTAAGTGCTGTAGCCCTACCCAATTTTCCAAACACAAGTAACCTATTATATTCAGGTAAGTAGCATTTTTTTTTTGCCTGCGTAACAAAATCACATCCAGAAAATGTGACGAAATGCACGTGCGAACTAGGCCTGGCCTGAAACAGCCCAGCCCTTTGCAATCGCCTTCCCCAGCAAAGGATCTCCATTTAACAGGCTTCTCGAGAAGCAGCAGCTCCTCTTGTTCACCAGCTGGTGTTACAGACGAGCTCCCCTCCGGCAGGCTGCATGGGCTGCAGCCTTTCAGAAGGTACAGCTCCGTTTCTGGTGTACATCAACTGTACTGGTCAGAGAGGGCTGCTACAACACTCTACCAAACCCACACTAGTTAACTATAGGACCCACAATAATCACTCCACTCCCCCAAGTTCAACTTCTAGAAAAACATTCATCTTTTCTTAGGCTCATATGGAGGCAAGGGGAAGGTCTGTCCCTTCTTTTCCACATTCCTGGATAAACCATATTCACGAGTCCTCCTTCCCCTACACCTTTATTTAAAAATAAAAATAAAAAAAAATCCTGGCAAGGAGAAGGCACACTTTTGCAACGTGAAACTCTCCAGAAGAAAAGCTGATGAGTACTAGAGAAGCAACGCCTCGCTGACTACTGCAGGGGTACAAACATTTATGTTAAAAAATGCACTGGTAATGCTTTGGAAAACATTCCTCAGTTATTAAACCTCTTTCAAGGGGTCAGACACAGAAAGGCTGTAGTTTGGATCCTCAAGGGTGAGGAGCAATGGGCTGAAGCTGGAACAGCCTTCCACTGTGTTCAGTATAGGACTAATTGCATTGTCCAACTGAAGATAATTACACATCCCCACTAAAAAGGAAGTCTTTTTTGTAGTGGTACTGTCAGTCAGTCTTATCAAGTGACCTACAGCATGTTACAAGCTAGAATTTTACAATGTTAAAGAGTTATGATGGTGACGTGGACACAGTAGGAACAGAGAGGATATATTAACTTTTGTTTTGTTCGGGTAGGTATCAAGTGAAGGCCAAAAAAGGATTACAAGATAGTCATTACGCAGACAATTAAAATGTGAAATTAATAGAGCTATGCATTTCATACTAAGCAAAAAAAAAAAAAGCTGAGACAAGCTCGAGCTCATCTCTTGCACAAAAAGACTTCAAAAGACTGGAAAACAAAAGACTTCCAATTTACTGGTTCTGTGTGATAGCATTCACCTTATACTTACCAATGCCATCAGGTAAGATCTGAAGTAAATTCTGAGAAACAAGCAAGTCTGTTAAAGAAGTCAGACCACTAATTTCTTCAGGAAGGCATTCCAATTTATTTTCAGAAACATCCAGACAAAGCAGGTTTTTCAGGTTTCCCACTTCCTGCGATACAAGACGAAAAATTTAAGTCATGCCCAAACACGTAACAAAGCAATTTGAAAAATGTAGCATCGCAATGAAATTCCAGAAAGAAAAACAATTCTCTGTATGACCTCTAAATTGGCCACTCTTTGTATGACCTCTAAATGCAAAAAAAAAAAAAATATTTATATTTTACATATGATAAACCAGCCAAGTGATCCAGTCACAGTTTCTTATTCTAACTATTAAGGCTGGCTTCAGTAGTCAGACAAGGTATGCTGAGCACACCCAGGCAAGCACCAGCCAAAACTGGAGTTTTCCTCAAGTCAAGACTGCAAAGTTGTTTTTTTTCAGAACTACAGATTACCAACCTTCACGTAATTAAAATCTGCCCCTCCCAATTAACCCTAGGCAAATTAGGATTAGTTTCTCCTGGCTGATACAGCAACATGCCATGACATCTAGGGATTTCATATCTTCACATCTCCCAACTGCAACAAATGTAGAAATAGGAATTGGGAGTGTTGCTCTAGCAAGCACATTTGAACTGCCAAGTTATACTGCCATCACCTACAACTATTAATGATTAATTTTTTTACAATGGTAAACTGCCAATTAGCTTAAAAGTCTGACAGAGAAATACCTTTGTCCTGATTAGCCATCAGAGCACCCTCCCATTCCTCATGTACATAGACACCCCTATACACGCTCTAGAATAGTTCTCATTTTAGTCATCCAAATCATCTTTTGGAGAACAGAACAGCTGGGGCAGAAGTGTCCTTTACTTTTACATACATTACATTTTCATACAGTGACAGCCTTGATCCTAACTCACAAGATCAGTCCTTTTATTTTGGAAGTGTTTGCCTCTCCAGAGGATCTTTCATTAAAACACAAACGCACACACACCGCCTTTATCCTACAAGTTCATCTTTTGGACATTAGACAAAATACACAATAATGGCCAGCTTCAATAAAAGCAGCTGCTGAAGTCACACTTGACCTTTTATGAATGATTATCAGTGTTTAACTACATCTACTTAAAAAATTATTGGGCCTAGTCAACAATAACAAACTCAACAAAGCCCACTAAACTGTAACAGATTTCCAAGTTACACTGTTGACAATAAGATCAATACAGCAATAACTGCAAAGTGCATGAGGAATAGGGGTAAACAGGTTTTAACTTGGCTCTAAAGGGAAAATAGGGAAATGAAACCATCCTACATGTTATCACAGTTCTTAAGAACGGGAATTTAGAGTACTGTAAGCTTTAAATGCTAAGGCCCCTCATCCCACGACTCATGTCAGATGGGGGATTTGCCTGCATGAATCAGAATTTCTATTTATGGCAACCGTTCTATCATCGTATTTCTCCCAAACACTGTATTTGAATGGAAGAAGATGATTGCAAAAAAACGACTCATCCTCAAAATTGCCGAAACGGCAACTCAGATACATACAACAGGGGAGGGTTAGTTCAGCCAATTAGTGATTCCCTGATCATTGGGCCAGGACTGTAAACAGAGCATGTGTCATCCTATAAACTGAACAATGTGCCTATCAGGAAACAATTCCTTTGCCAAAATGTTTAAAAGAAAATGTCTGAAAACATACGATACGATACAATACAATACGCAACCCTTTGCAGAGGAAATCATGAAGAGAAAAATCCTTACACATCCAAAACCTAACCCAGGCAAAGTGAACTGAAAAAACTATTCAATTTTAGACAACCTCCCTTTAGGTATGAATGAAAAGGTTTTCTTTTAAAAGCATCTTCAAAACAATATCGGTGGAGCTCATCTTTACCTGAGGTATTTCAGCTAATTGGTTTCCATCCAACCAGAGGTCTTTAAGATTGAAAAGTGCACCAATTGTTTCTGGCTATAACATAAAAAGTAATAATGTTAAGTAACACAGGAGCTTCGGTAAAAACCAAACAGCCACCCCATAATTACAGTCTGAGTAAACCAATCCTTACTCCAAGCACTATTTAGAGGTACCACAGTTAAATGCAGCAAGGGTGACTGTAAGCATTTGGGAACTCCATCATACAAATTAATCGTTATAGTTTAACAAGCTACCATACTTTACCTGATATGCACTAACAAATTGCATGCACACTCTTAATCCACTGCAAATCCAACATTTAATTGAGTCAGCTTAAGGGAGATGACAGATATCTTTTGGTAGATCTATCTGCCACACAACCCTCAATATTTTGCCTCAGCCCTTTCTCAAAGATTCATACTCCCACCCTGGAAATAGCTGAGCTTTCATCTGTGCTCAGCCCATCTGGCTCCCTGCAGAAGCCCATGAGTTCACTGTAACTGCAAGTGCAGACAAGAGTTTCTGCCCTTCTTCCACTCCTTTTTCTTTCCGTAGAAAAAGTCTGTACAGTGCTCCCATTTTCTAGAGATCAGCTGCAGTTTTTTGGGTAATGTTGCACCGAACAAGACTAAGCAGATACGGGAAGTACCAACTCACTGCCAAAATTCTGTATGTATAAAAAGACTCTCCCTCTGTACATTTTTCTTTCTTCAAATTTGGACATCCTACGACCTATTTAATCTAAATGATGCGTAAAACAAGACCAACATGCACTTTCGGTGGCATGTTCTCTTACCAAGTGATAAAGTTCATTGTTTCCTAAATCAAGTTCTTCTAGTCGCTGCAGCTGGGCAAGTGATCTGTGAGATGAGATAAATCAAAACAAAACCACATCAGACTAAACCAACAGAAACCCCGTGTATTTGAATGAGCTCATTTTACTGAAACTCATACTTCAAATTACAACGTATTGTAGACAGACAGTTATTTTACTGTGCATAGGCTATTTGCAGTAATATCTTACTGAAAAATTAATTTGGTTTGTCAGTATTACTGTATGCCCTTGAAACTTAAAACTTAGTATAGCAAATCAAATCATTATTCTTTATTTTAACCATTAGTCCCTCAGGGTGGACAATGCCACAGAGTTTAGTATAGTTGGTCAGATTTACTTTTCAGGGAAGTTTACAGTTACACATCTGGATAAAAATTCCCCATAGTGATCACATCTAACAGCGTGACTCAAGACAGAGTAAATCCATCATTCATCTTCTGGACACAATCTATCCATTTCTGAAGTATTTCAGGTTGGATTTGAGGATGCAAACAGAGGGAAGCCCAAAAGGATGCAAAAGAAGTTCTCCGAACATTCCAGTCTGTTGTAGAGCTCTTCCTTACCTTCCCCAAAGCCGCAGTAGCACAAAAGCCAGCGAGACTCATCAGCTACATTACGGACAGTCAGAATTTTCCAGGAGCAATAAAACTGTCAACATTTGTGATAGCTTCATTCTGACACCGCATGGCAAAACCTAGCTCACAATTCTTGTCTTCTGACCACTGACATTTAAAGTGCCTTGTGGCTCACTGCTGTAAACAGCCGCAACCACGGTACTGGGTAGACTGACAAGAAAAAAGGACCCCAAAGCGACTAGGGAACAGATTCTGATTAAAATAGGTTAAATCTATTGCAGTATCTATTAGATTATCTAAATGAGCAGAACAGGAGTCACCCAAACTCTTGCAAGAAGCAGCCACGTAGTGAAGGAAGGAAATTCCTTCACTAGAGAAAAAAAGAGGCAGCCAGAAAGGATCCCCAAACTGTAAGATACCCAATTAATCTTACAAAAGATACCCAATTAATCGTATAAAAGACCACTGATTCCTCTGCCACGACGCAGACAGCATAGAGATATCCAGATACTTTCCCCCCCCTCCCAAAACCACTGTGGGTGGAGTCAGACTTCAGGTACCAGCGGGCCTAATTTGTCGCCAAGGCTTCGGTCTCCAGGTTTTAGAAGCTTTTGGTTCCTGAGCCCCCAAAACGAATGCTTATTTAAATGTTCTGAAGGTCTAGAGTTGAAATCTATTACCCTACTTTCCCAGTCATGGAATTTCATCATGAGAACAACCCAAACCACCGCTCCCACTGCCAATGTGCTCGTTCAAGGCGTGCAGGAAGAAACGTTTGGTGCTGCTGTATTTTATAGTTACATACAGCAAAAGCATTTGATACAGACTGCAGGCTCCTGCAATTAGAAGTAATGGATGTAACCAGGTGTTGCTAAACCAAAGCTGTATCTCATAAATGTTGTCAACAGGCACCCAGTATTTTTTCCTAGCTGTCATTCAGTTTCATATGTTAGCAGATCTTAAGAATAAAAACATTTTATGTTAATATAATCAAACACATTAAATGACACTTACTCAGGTAAATATGTCAGCAAATTTTCTCTAAGTTCCAGTGAAGCCAGGTTATAAAGACTAAAAAAAAACAAAACAAAACAAACCACTTCAATGGCAGAAAAGTGTGTGCTTACACAGTTTAAAACAAAATTGCTGTGAGTTGATTTTTTTGTTGTTTTAATTCAATCAGACCATCATGTGAAAGACAGCATACAAAGACTGGAAGTTTTTGCTTGTTTCTCTGTGATACTTCAACACAGTAAAGCTAGAAAATAAAGAGACAAAACACAAATTTCTATTTGTTAAAAGGTCAGCAGTGGCAGGTTACTGACGAGAGCATAGTCATATGAATTGCATTTACTTACTCGCTTGCAGAATCTGGCGTGGGCTACCAAAGTTACAGAGCATCAGGTAAACCCATCACTGTTCTAACGACGGCATGCTCATTACTGTAAGTGACATTATGCTGCTAAGCGGCTCGCTCACTCCATATCCCAGGCTTTTACTAACATCACCATAGCAACATTCAGATTTTTCAGGGGTTTATTTATGACTAAATGGAACACAAGGAGTCAGACATTATCCCAACACTATAATCTGCTCTAATCCTCCAACGTCCCAGGGAAAAATAAAAATCAGATACGGTGACTGCAAATAAGTGGTTCCCTACAACAGAATGTGTTCTGTCCTGGTGTGCAGGGGAGGGGGACAGTGTGCTAGGCCTCGAACAAAATCTAGATTAAAAAAGGAATTCCACTAAATTTTAAATACATGTTAAATCTAAACCCAAAAGGTTTTTGCATGTACACCTTAGAAAAAAAAAAACACCACAAGCTCATGTACTCAGACCACTTAAAACTGAAATATTTGTTTTCACTTCAAACAATACTCACATACTGAATTACAGGATCGTCAGTTAGCCCCAGTAAAAAAGCAGCTGATAATGTGAATAAAACTAAAGAAAAAACTTCATATTGCAACTCCCATACTGCTATCTAAGCAGGGAAAGCAACATAACTGATGTAACAAGTTATTAAAGGGAAAATAAAATTTTTCATGGACTGAATTTGGATGGCATCTGAAAAATACATCCTTGTTTCAAGCACTGATTTCATACTGCATTCAGAAACAGTGAATTAAATTTCACAGGAGCTTTTATTATGGTCTGAACAGTACTCCCCAGCTTTTAAAGTAAGCACATTTTACCCAATGGGTTCTGCATTCCTCCAGAAGAAATACAGTTAAAAAATACTGTACAGGTGAAGACATTTTAACAGAAGCCTATTACAAATTCAATTAAAAGACAAGTGAGAATAACTCAGCTACTGCCACTCAAAATCATTGGACAGAAACAAGGTAGAAAGGAAGCCTTCATTCCAACAACACAAGAGAAAACCCTCACATAAAAATATTAACACTATAAAACGTAAGTCAAGATGGGACATGGTATCCAACATCCACTGGAGGAGGAGAGGGAAGAGGTGATGGAGAACCGTTTCTCTCCGAGAGGAACATGGGTCTGCTGTTATTCACATTGCCACCTGCAGACTGCTATTACATTTTTGTTTAGAGGTCTTCCAGAAACCTATTCCAATCTTCCTTTGAATTTTGCACTTTCTCTTCAGGCTCATAGTAGGTGAGGCCCATGATTCACTTTTATCAAGAGAATACAAAAAGGATGCGCACACCGCCAAGCTGCCTTGTTATCTTGTGTTTGCAGATCACCCTGCATTCACTTATCTCCCTCCCCATCACGTTGAGGTGTCAATGAGTAAAGTGGTGCAATCTCTTAATTTCTCTTCTTACATCAGACACCACTTTTGCTGTGGTTAAACAGAAATCTTTGTCAGCAAAACCACGTTCAACAGCAAGAACTTGGGAACTATCACCTTAACCAGCCTCATCGTATCATTAAACTGGGGCAGGCCAGTGAATCAGCTCAGGAAATTGATCCTGCTTAAAAATAACCCAGCAAAAAAAGAGTAACACAGATCCCTAATCCAACATAGGATAAATCCCCTTAAACACCTGAGCCAGTACAACTGTCAAGACGGTGCAAGGAAGGCATGTGGACTGCCCAAGCCAGCGGTGCTACGAGGACTCCTTGGGTAGCTCTGCCCTGGTGGGAACCCATCAACAGCTGGCTCTGCATCCAACTGCATACCGTGCTTTTCAGAGACCAGCTGCGGCCGATCGCAGTCCCAGGCTAGGTTATCTTCTTACGGGAGTCAGCTACCTACGGGACTACATTTTCACCTCGAAGGACACAGCTTTCTGGAGGAGAAATGCTTTATTCTACAGCTACTCTCACCCACAGCGTGCTCAAAACTACAACTCTACCCTGGAACAAAACAAAGACGCTGCCCTCCACCCCTTTAATCTATCCTTTCTACTTCTCCCACGGTCTTGAGTCCAAACCCAACGTAAGGGGACCCCAACAAGTAACATAAAATAGAGACTAAGCCTATGAAGTTTATACCAGCAAAGCTACCCCATTAGACTGAAGTATTAGGTTTAAGGTGGATCCACCTGAAAGAGAGGCCAGAAAATGACAGGAAATTTTTGACTCATCGCTCTTAAATTTCAAACAGTTACAGAAGCAGCTCCCAGCAAACCTACGTGCTACAATTCAAAATAGGAAAATGTGACAGTTATTATATAAAATAACATCCTGTAAAAGGCATGCTGATGTATTGAAGCACCAATCTCTGCCACATTACAGAGCAGAGGTATAGCTCTTCCTTAAATTTACCAACAAGATAACACACTGTGTGTTCACTAACATTTTTCTGTTTTTAAGGTATGTTAAGAAACAGGATTTTTAGTCATTTGCACAAAAAAATCCTAAATTTCTTGCTATTTTTCAAATATGTTTTCTCATTTAATAACACATTAACTCCAGAAAGTATAATTGTCATCCATATTCCAAAGGAGAAAGAAAAAAAACAAGAAAAAAATAAAAAAAAATGTAAGTACTTTTCCAAGACTACTATCACAAGAAGCTATTTCACAGAAGCTTGTAAAAAGCATTAATATCGTAATAATTCTCATCGCAAAAGCTACCACACACACCTCGAACTCTGAGTGTGCGTGTGAAATTACTAAGCACACGGCAACAGCCAAACCAGGTGGAGGATGCAGTAACTGAAATAATTACAAAGTTTTCCATCTCAGCATTCCAGATGATTTCTGGTGTAAGGGTGGAACCAAGTCAAATTTAAAGGTACAACGTGGCTAAAAATGTCATTTTCCGTACAAACCAGATACATTTATGCAGTGCTGTACCTAAAGTAACTGTATTCATCACGTGAGCTAGAAGAATTAAAAAAAAGAATGTGAAATCAATAATTGAGAACAAAACTAAGAGAACAAAGTAGTCCATAAATGCTGGAAATGTCTTTCCTGATCATTCCGGTCAGGATTTGAGAGAGAAACTCGCAATCCAACACAATCTACAGATAGGGAACACTGCAAATACTCCTTCATGTCAACTGCAGTGGTCTCCTCCAAAATAAGGGTAAGACTAGAACCAGCCACTAAGATCGGAACGAAAGCATTTTCTTCTTCTTCTTCCAAAGGAAGTCAGTTTTTCTTTGGATTAATTACAAAGGGATTATCAGTAGCAACATGCCCTACAAAATAACCATATCAAAAGCAGACAACTCTCTGGACAACAGCAATTCACTGCAATAGGTAAAACAATATCAACTGCAGTTTAAAAAAAAAGAAAGAAGACATAGAGAGACGTGTTCCCTAGTTACCTTGGATGAAATTACATTTTCAGTGTACCACTTACATTAAATATATTCTGTCTTGTAAAGTTGTAAAATACAAAACTGAGATGAGTTATCCTAGTGCTTTAACTTCATCAGGAAAGCTGCATCATCCGTCTGTTCAAGGGGACAGAAAGCCAGCCTTAAGAGTGACAATAGACAACACTATATATCCCATTTTTATTCCAGTCCCTGCAACAGGACTGGGAATGCCCAAGCCCTTGGGGTACGCCAGCAAAGGCTTCTGAAGAAAGCAGTGGGAAGCACAGTAAGACATATGCTATTTTCTTGTGAAAACACAGTTAAAAATACAAAGGTGGAAAAAGCTAGGAGAAAACGAAGATAGATGATAAAAGGACGAATGTAAAAGCTAAAGGTGCTTAGCGAATAAAAACTGGACAACAGCCTTCTCTTCTCTGAGTAACAAAAGTCACACATTTTGACCTTATGTCAAGAGCACCACACAGCTGAGCATGCAAGACAAGAAGTCGGGCTTTGGGAAACAACGAAGCAAAGTTGGAAGAGATGAAGATCTAAACCACCTGCAGAAATGAATGGTCCCATCTGTATCCTTTCCAGCTAGTTTCATCTAGTTACAGGAATGTAAAATCCCAAATGTAGTTTTTCCTCACGTTTGCAAGACTGCAAAAAAGAAGGGAAAGACAAGAGAACGGGCATGGTCCCCATATTTACACAGAACAAGGGAAGGTCCTACGCAGTAAGGATGGCTAAGGTAAGAACATAGTACAGATTCTGAATTTGGTCTGGTATTACACTTTTTATGCAGCAGTGGTGATGGCTACAGAACACAGTCCAAGGATGCAGCATACAGAAATGAGATACGAAGCCCGCATTCTGGCTATTTCCACCAGGTCCAAAGGACTTCAGTTCACTGGGCCAGCATCTGAAGATTACCGTTACTTTGATAATGCCTGCCCCTGAATCTCTACGTACGCTTTGAAACATTCATCGTGACACTAGACTGGGAAGGAAGGGAGTTTAAACTAGGCAACTTGTTCTCTTTTTTTGTGCAGAAAAGGAACATGCCGTTTTTTCTATCTATCAAGGGTCTTCCAAGAGATGGGAAGGTAACTGTGGTACTCTGACTACAGCATACAGAATGCATGAAACTCACCATAGTTAAATATATTACAGCCCATCACCACTGCCCAAATAAAACTACCAGTAACTACCAGTATGACCCTGCCCCAGGACACACCAGTTAGGTGACTAGTCACTCATCTGACAGGATCCTATTAAGCTACTCCCATCCCCCAAGGCTTCTAACTGCAGACCAACAATTCATTGAGAAACTGACATTTAGCAGCTTTTTTCCCCCCAAGGAAATGACAAGGTTCATCAGTCACTGTCCAGCTCTCAAATGCCACTTACTCAGACCACAAGTATTTGAAGATACAGCATATAGCTTTGGGATAGGCTCCTGTTCCAAGTTACTCCCAGAAGAAGCCTCTTTATATCACCCTCTCTTCACTGGCTGTATCATTTACTGCAGAAAGAGCCTGAAAAGACAAGTCTCTAAACTCCCAACTCCTACACTAAGTGTATCCTGGGCTGCATCAAAAGAAGTGTGGCCAGCAGGTTGAGGGAGGTGATTCTGCCCCTCTACTCCACTCTGGTGAGACCCCACCTGTAGTACCGCGTCCGGCTCTGGGGCCCCCAACATAAGAAGGGCATGGACCTGTTGGAGCGGGTCCAGAGGAAGGCCATGAAGATGATCAGAGCGCTGGAGCACCTCTGCTATAAAAGACAGCTTGAGAGTTGGGGTTGTTCAGCCTGGAGAAAAGAAGGCTCTGGGGAGACCTTATTGCGGCCTTTCAAAACATAAAGGGGGATTACAAGAAAGTTGGAGAGAGACTTTTACCAGGGACTGTAGTGACAGGACAAGGGGCAACGGTTTTAAATTGAAAGAGGGTAGGTTTAGCTTGGGTATAAGGAAGAAATGTTTTACAATGAGGGTGGTGAGACACTGGAACAAGTTGCCCAGAGAAGTTGTGGATGCCCCGTCCCTGGTAGTTCTCAGCAGTTCAGGTTGGATGGGGCTTTGATCAACTGGATCTAATGAAAGACGTTTCTGTCCACAACAGGAGGAATGGTTTAGATAAGCTTTGAAGGTCCCTTCCAACCCAAACCATTCTATGATTCTATGAAATTAGGCGGTTAAACTTGGGTAGTTTCAAGGGCTTCTGTAGCACACACCCCTTTCGAGAGCTAAGTACCGCTTCAGTTCTTCCCCGAGTCTGCCGTATTTCACCCACAGACAGTTACTTTACCTGCCAGCACCACATCCTTCCTCAGTGTCTGAAGAACCAGCTCCATGCGGATTTTTGGTGTAATGATGCAACAAAAGCAACATTAGTCTTACAGGGATGGATTATGCTTCCTGAATTTCCTAAGGTTCTGTTAACATATAGTTCATGTAGTTCATGGTCTATACGCTCCCAGTATGCATTTTGCCCTCCTTTTTAAAACATTCAACACTATATGCTTATTTTGCTCCCAACTACTGCTTAATGCTGGCATATATTTAGACAAAGTTATCATGAAAAGAACCTTAAAATTCATATCTGTTATACGGTAACCTACAAACAGTACAGAATTGCAGCCAGTTTTTCTTGAGAAGATTATTTCTCCAAAAAGTCTAGCTTAAGCTTAAAGCATTTATTATTTTTGTCAAATGTCAGCTTTAACTGGTGTTCTACCTCTCGGTCTGGTTACACTTTGGTTATGGAAACCTGTTTTACAGTGCAAATAATAAAGAAGAGTGGTAATGAATTTTTGTAAGATTAACCTGATAGAATTTAAAGAGAGAGACCTTAAGCCCACACCATGCAATAGGGGAGAGCAACTTTTGCAAATTCTTAGCTACTGAATCCCAGAAATTATTATGTGAGCCAGAAATGACAGGAAGTATTAATTTCCTAAACAAAGGCACTTATCCATTTCAAAGCAAACTATCTTCACACATGTGAAGTCCTACAGTTTTACCTCGGAATAACTGCAAAGCAAGGTAACTAGATTTAGTTTTGATGAAACGATTATTATGTCTCACCACTATCATTAAAGACCATTCTTCCAGGAGCATTTCCCCTCCTTCTTTTTGGAGGCAAAGCAACTTGAAATAACTTGTATTCTTTCAAGTTTAGGTCTAAAGTGTGCAAGGGAAAAGGACATGAGGCTTTCCTTAGCAGCCCACTTCTGGAGCTTCACAAGCAGGACAGTACTCGAGTAAGAACAATTCTAATAAGAAAATCTGAAAGCAAGGATTTTGTTCCTAACACTTGCAATTTTCTACAGAGCTGGGACAAGTGGACGCAAATTATGGGAGGAAAATACTCCTTCCTTGGAAGACTGATTTTAAATAGGCACAAAAGAAAGCAAAGTGATGATTTTGTCATCCTAGACTTAAAGCACAAAGACAGTGAAAGCCAGAGGAAGAGCATTTGCATAGTCAGTTACTTGAATTGAACTGTTAATACCATTAATTGGCTGGTAAAAAGCTACAGATGCTCCACAAGTGAAAACAGAAGGATAAAAAACATTAGTATCCTATCAGCCACTAACTGGAGGAAAGACTAACAGATGGCCGGTAGTACAAGTCACATCCTAATTTTAAAAACAGAGGAAAGGTCTACAGTTTATGGCCAAGGAATTCCCTCAAAATGTAACAGAAGTAGTCTAAGCTGCTAATTAAGACTAGTTTTCTACATAAGCTTGGTTTTCAAGTTGCTTAGATCAGTTCTAGTCTCTGTCTCACACACACAGAGCAATGAGCATGGTCCAAAAAAATGGACAGGAACACTGAACTCCCTATGACCTTCAAAAGGCATCATTAAGAAGGAGAGAGATTCATAACCATGGCTCAGCCTGTTCACTTTTGAATGCTTTAACTGAACATTCTCCAGTTTGCTTATCAAGATGACTGAAACCGGCTGGGGTGGCTAAGCCAATTCACTATTACAACAAGATTTCATTTTTAAATTATCTTCCATTCCACTCATGGAATGTCAATCTTCAATGACTTAAACAAAAACTGAATTACTTTATTTCAAAAAAATATTGCTAAACATATCTTAAATATTTCTTCCTTGTGTAACATACAAGATGCAACATCTCTTATTTAAAGGCCAGATGGCACTGCATTCACTTTTACATTGTTTAGCAGTGTTCTCGAAATAAACTTTCCAGTTCCTTAACATTCAGTTTTGCCATTTAGCAAACAGCTGTGAATAACACTGAATGCTCTACCTACTCAAACTCTGTAAATATTACTTGCCAGCTAAATTCAGATAAGCCAGAGTGAGAGCTTTTAACACTATTTACATCAGCCTAGCCAGACCACCTACAGTCGTCCTTCTATGTATTTGCAAGATAAGCCTCCCCATCACTTTTGTTGTATCATGTAAGACTGTATTTTAATCAGGCATTATTATGCTAAACCTTAAAAGAGAATTACATTGTCTTGTTCCACACAATTTCAAGAGCATTTTCCATTCTGTGTGATGCTACCAGATGTGTAAACTACACTTGAGGCATCTTAGCATACACTAAGAAAAACAGAGTCAAGAACTGGGCCAGGAAGCCATTACCAGAATAAGCACGCCATTCTGATCTGCTTCTGGACCGTCTGCATTGAGTGCATCACCCTTGCCTTTGAAGAACTTTTATTCTCCAGCTACCTTTCAGATCAACATTAAAGAGTCTGAGTTCGGAAGTTGCTGAAAACTTCAAAACCTCTAGAATTAAACACATATATATACAAAAAAACACCACGCTCAGTGACTTTGTTTCTCTAACACAAAATCTCTGGATATTTGTGGTTCCACAACTCTCGAAAGCATGACTATAACGAATCTTTCTGCAAAACAATGCTACTAAGTGCAGTAACATTTGCTCTATTCTTTTCATTATGTTCATTGTCATAATGAAATGCCTATTTCAGCATTCTATCTGCTAGCTGCAGACGTTAAGAGGAAAATTTCTCTGCTTACCTGGTAATTCCCTTTCAGTAGTAAGGTCCACAGATCCATTCAGCCTGCTTGCAGCTTGGGGGTAAACCAGACTCATCAGTCATCGGTATCAGAAGAATATCCTTCCCATCTAAAGAAATTCAGCCCTCCCCACATCATAAGTTTCTTAAGCTAAAGTAAAGCTCTGCTACTTTCTTGCATGATGGACTATACAGTTCTCTGAAAAAAAGGCAGGGGAGGGAGGCTGTGAATGATGGGTATACTACGAATCACAATATTACTACGAACTTTTGTTGAATCCTCAGGATTTGGAGATCATGTCCAAGTAGGAGACCATCTGTACATTTTGGGGGGGGAGAATAAACAAAGATTGCGTATGCAGAGGAAAGCTTTTTTATTTGCCATGCTAGAGTTCAAGGAGGGAACTCCAAAACACTCTACCTGCCAGCCAGTAATAAACTCGTACTTTAAACCGTAGCATCAAAAAAAAAAAAGAGGTAATCTTTATCTTCTCCAGGCACAGACTAGACTTCTAAAAAAATGGTGAAAGCTAAAAAATGGATACGAGTTAGATGTTTGGTGTGCTGATGGGAAGCAGGCCTTAAATTATAATTTAAAGCACAGTAGTAAAGCTCTGCACTTCGCTTCAGCCATTAAAGAAACTTGCTGATTTTGTTGTCGCTACAGAGTTTGACAGATAACTGTCTTTTTCAAATACACATTTCATGCTGAAAGGACTGGGTTTTTAGCTAGGGACAATCCCTTGTGAAGCACCTATCTGAGAGTCCCATGCTAGATTAAACATCAGAGACTCACATAAAAGGCTTTCCAGGAGGTACCTGGACTTCGTTCAAGCCTAAGAACCACAAATAAATAAATAAACATACAAAGCTGACACAATCTCTCTTCTCTTTCTAGACGTTAAGCCATGAGAGCACTGTATGGACCTCTAAGTTCCTACATCTTTGCTGGTAAAAAGCCAGCATCGCGGGGGGGGGGAGCGGGGGGGGGGAACTAACCCTGAAGCCAACTCCACAGAATGAACGCACATGGACGGAGAAGGTGCTGAGGACAGACAGAATCACAATCGTCAGGGTTGGAAGGGACCTCTGGAGATCATCCAGTCCAACCCCCCCGCCAGAGCAGGGTCACCTACAACAGGTTGCACAGGACAGCGTCCAGGTGGGTTTTCACAGAATCACAGAATAGTCAGGGTTGGAAGGGACCTCTGGAGATCATCTAGTCCAACCCCCCCACCAGAGCAGGGTCACTTACAACAGGTTGCACAGGACAGCGTCCAGGCGGGTTTTGAATGTCTCCAGAGTGGGAGACTCCACAACCTCTCTGGGCAGCCTGTTCCAGTGCTCCACCACCCTCAAAGTAAAGAAGTTCCTCCTCATGTTAAGATGGAACTTCCTATGTTCAAGCTTGTGCCCATTACCCCTCGTCCTATCAATGGGCACCACTGAAAAAAGACTGCTCCCATCCCCCTGGCATCCTCCCTTCAAGTATTTGAAAGCATTAACAAGATCCCCCCTCAATCTTCTTTTCTCCAGACTAAAGAGACCCAAATCCCTCAGCCTCTCCTCATATGAAAGATGTTCCAATCCCCTAATCATCTTTGTAGCCCTTTGCTGGACCCTCTCCAGCAGATCCCTGTCCTTCTTGAACTGGGGAGCCCAGAACTGGACGCAGTATTCCAGATGCGGCCTCACCAGGGCAGAGTAGAGGGGGAGGATGACCTCCCTCGACCTGCTGGCCACACTCCTTTTGATGCACCCCAGGATGCCATTGGCCCTCTTGGCCGCCAGGGCACATTGCTGGCTCATGGTCATCCTGCTGTCCACCAGGACTCCCAGGTCCCTTTCCACAGAGCTGCTCTCCAGGAGGTCAGCCCCCAACCTGTACTGATGCATGGGGTTATTCCTCCCCAGATGCAGTACCCTACATTTACCCTTGTTGAATTTCATTAAGTTCCTCTCTGCCCAACTCTCCAGCCTATCCAGGTCACGCTGTAAAGCAGCACAGCCTTCTGGCGTGTCAGCCACTCCTCCCAGTTTAGTGTCATCAGCAAACTTGCTGATGGTATGCTCTATCCCTTCGTCCAGATCATCGATGAATATATTGAACAGGTCTGGACCCAGTACTGACCCTTGAGGAACACCACTTGTTACTGACCTCCAGCTAGACTCTGCACCACTAACCACAACCCTCTGAGCTCTATCTGCTAGCCAGTTCTCAATCCACCCCACTGTCCATTCATCTAGCCCACAAGACAGATGCCTAGACAGGCATTAGATTATTCATACTACTGTAAGGTATGCCCTAGGAAGCCTTACAGACAAACACCTTGATTTACCCAGATACCCTTACGTAAAAATAGTTTGATTTTTGAATTTCAGGAAAAAGTCATGTCCTGCATTTTGAGTGTTACACCAATAAGGAAGTATTGGAGAAAAATCCTGGAAGCAAGTGGAAATTTCTAAATGCTACCCACGCTTGAAGGAACAGGTTATGCTTGCTCGTTGGGCAGCTCTACAGACGCACACGGTCCTGCAGAATAGGCAAGTAAATTAGACTTGCTCTCATTAGACTGAGACATGCTGTAAAAGACACTCCCACTCACAGCTTAAATTGTGTAACTTGTTTCTCCAAACGGTTCAACTAGCCAACAGGACAACTCCTGCTCCAAGCTGCACACACCTAATTATTAGCTAAATTATCTCACATGCATTAGCATTCACTGTTTTACTCCAGATAGCAACCACACCACAAGTTAAAGAGAACACAAATCACAGAGAAACACAAAAAATAGCACTGGCAATATTAAGACATGTAGTCTGTTATCAAGTCGTAAAGAAATGTGTCACACGTTTAGATGAGAGCACACACTATATGCCCTAAAACAAGACATGAGCTTAAAAGAGGAATGCTTCACCTAACAAGGGAAAACTTTCAGCACACATACCAGTCCTGGAAGTGGTCACACAGAAGAAGAAAAATTGACATACACTGAGCATGGTGATGCACAAGCAAGTGGAAAACAAAAGGTTCAAGGGAAGCCTTGCCTACATTCTTCAAATGTCCAGTTGGGACCCTTAAAAACACTCCTTTTGGCAACACAAAAGAAAAGAAAAATATAAAAGGTCTGTGCAGAAGAATTGTTAAAGGCATAGGAAAAATATTAGCAGCAACTCTACATATCAACGGCTTGAACAAGTTCTGACACTGGCCTGGGACAGTGAAGCTGAGCACCGGCATTCATCTTACACATTAGACCATGTGAAAAATGAACTGGATATCCGAATTCATGAGGAAGCCACACTTCCACTAACGGTTCACCGCAAGGCAATTCAAGTCTATTATCTGCCATTAGGAAGAACGTCCTAACTAACCTTCAAAGTATTACTGCTTGGAAAAAAATTGCCATTACTTTTGTTGCTTTCCTCATTTAAGGCAGGAGGGTAAATTTGCAGTGCCACAAGATTTTAAGTAGGCAGCTTAAAAGAAAAAAAAAAAAAGAGATGCTAAATACATACTGATCACTGCACTACATGAAGACGAATTAGGGATTTCACTGGCTGTATTACACAGTTTCCCAGACAAGAGTATAAGACTAAGAATTTAGGATGATTTTCTCTAAGTTTCCACATACTCTAGTGGCCAGAAGACTGGTGGCAAGCACCGGGACTTCAAGTTTTTCTCAAAACAAGCCCAATTGTAGTACAATAAATCACCAGTATATATTTGTTTGCTCACTATTTTACAGATCTCATACAGGGCACATAGGTCCAGCTAAATTCCATCATATAACACCATGGATTATTATCCAAAGCACACAGAGACTCCAGTAAGGCATTTGCAAACATACCCAAACACCTTGAAGAGCTTTACTTGGTCTCTTCAGCCAGAAAGACACAATTTTTTGAGTCCCAGCAAGTGCAGAGGGACGAGAACAGCGAAAGGAACGAAGAGCACGAGCAGGCAACCTTTGGAGAAGCCACAGAGCATTTCACTGGTTTTACCAAACACAAGGCAGTCACCTGCACCATCAAATTCACTTGCTTTAAAATTTTGTGAACTAAAAAAGGAAAGCTGCACTTGCTGGTAGCCAGACTGAAAAAAAAATGAATCTATTACTTATAGATCTAATGTTAAAAAATTGATAAAAATTCACTCTCAGAGGTAAGTGACCCATAAGGAGTCCAGGTTGCAGTTCTAACTGGCTACAAACAAGACCTTCCAATAATTTCCAACTTGAACCAGACAGGATCCCTTTCTCTCTGTTGCCAAGACATTCCCCAACAGACTTCAGGAACAGTTACATTTTGGGTGGACACCCCAGGAGTCTCCCTCATGTTACGTTAATATTCTTCTGAGTCGGAAAGCATGCATCTTTAGCCCAACCTTCCTGTCAACTTCCCAACTGCCATATTCCCACCTATCGCGAATACCTGATGAGCCAAAGACAATAGCCCCGCACATTTGTCTCTGTTCCTTTAAGCATAAATTTGATAGCAGAAATTTCTACTAATGAGAGTAAAATGTTTTTGTAAAAATCATAGAATGGTTGGGGTTGGAAGGGACCTTCAAGACCATCTAGTTCCAACCCCCCTGCCACAGGTAGGGACACCTTCCACTAGACCAGGTTACTCAAAGCCCCATCCAGCCTGGCCTTAAACACCTCCAGGGATGGAGTGTCCACAAGTTCTCTGGGCAATCTGTTCCAGTGCCTCACTCACCACCAGTGTCTGTAAATTGCTTTGAACACCCCCAAAATACACTATTCATATTCTAGATAGCTAACCTGGGAGCACTTCCCAGATCAAAGCAGGCCTGTCAGACTTGAATAAAAGTCTAGTCCTCCAGAAGAACTCACCAAGACACCAGGACAAGCATACAGCTCTTCCCGAAGCAAGTCAGAAACCCCGGGTTTTAGCTTCAATATCAGGAATAAGATACAGACTTTGAGGGAGGACAGGTTACACTGCTCTGTTCCGCAACAGCTCACATATGACTGAAATAGTATCACAGCACTTCCCCAGACTGCTTAGGATCAGTAATAGGTAAATTTTTACCCTTATTCTTGCACAGCTCCACATGCTGACATCTCTACAAATGTTTGTTATCACCATTTCAACCGAAGTTGTTTCTAGTCATTTGCTCCAAAACAGAGGCTATCACCACTCACGCTACCAAACAACAGGCAGGACAAGCAAGAAGCCAGTGCCACCGCAGCCAGTGACCGCTCAGGGAAGCCAGCAACCTTCCCCTAGCTGCCGTCTGCAAAGCAGCAGTCCACCTCATGCGTTGGGAATCGTTTCAGCTTGTCATCTTTCTTGCATTCATTTTCAGAATCCGGCAGGATTCCAAATTTTTGGCCTTGGTTTTCAGTAACCGCAAAGTCTGAACAAGCCTGTTCTCAGCTGCTGGTGCTGCGAAAAGCTGCATGAGAAGTTTTGTGAACTTTTACAGAACAGGAAGAATGTCACAAAAGCCCCGGCCTATGCAATTTTTAGGTAAGACTTTGCCATAGTCACTGGGTGCACGTTAGCTGTACCTGTTAGTGCTTGTGGAAGGTTTCAAAAGACATTTTCCACTTCTGTTGCTGCTGGAGTGGTGCCAGCTGACAGCTTTCATACCCATGGGAAGTGGCTAAAGCAATGCTGGTCTGAACATGACTACATTGCAGGAGCTCTTAATAATGAGATCCCTTCTGGAGGACTCCTCTGTTTAGAAACAGTTGGGTTTTACTGTTAGGGACTATGCTGACTCTCCAAAGAATCCATGTTAGAAATATTCCACTTTATGAAAGGATGCCCAAGGTTAATAGGCCTCTACTGATACTCGTGACTCAACATCTCAGTTACTGTACCTTTCTGAAGAAAGATGGAAGTGGTTTGGTATGCAGCAACTTAGAACACCAATATGGGCAAGGCAACCATAAAGGCAGGTGCAGATTAAAAAAACAAAAAAGCACGCAGCCAAGATAGAGAGATAGAGAACAATCAGGTGCTGCAAGAAATTTCGAATTCTCTAAAATGATATACTTCCCAGCAAAAGTAACAGTCTGTAACTTTTCTGAGTTAAAGCACAGATCTTAAGTTCTGTGAAAACTATTCATTTCTGAAGCTGGAATAGCAAGTTAGACTCTTCAGACTGGAAAAAAGCATCTGGGAATACAGTAGAAAACTACAAAGGCATTGACGGCAGATCAGGTGCATAGGGATCAGCTGCTCACTGCCTCTTCCAATACTAGGTATCATAGGCAAGGTAGGTAGAGCCAGGCTTTAAAAAAAATAACAACAAATCAATGCAAGGGGCAATAGACCTGTGCAGCTATTTAGCAGGGGAGAATACTAAAGATGTCTACATAAGCTCAAGAAGAAACTGGACAAGTATGTGGAAGAGAGATTTGTTATGGGCTACTAACTAGATCAACCAAAATTCAAAGCTCAGGAAATCCTCTGAACCAGAAACAGTCAGGGGATGGAAAGAGGAGCAATCAAACATGCTTTTCTTCTTAATCCTCACTAGGCATCTACTTACTGCAGCTCTAGAAGGCAGTTAGGTTAGATGAGCCTTTGATCTGAACCGGCACAGCCATTCTCACATATTCAAGTGAGGAGACATGGAATTACCTCTTCTCCTTCAAATTGGAAAAAGACACCCTTCTCTCCACTATGAGGAGAGAGATTTCCCTCCTGCAAGCGTGGATGTTCATTTCAGTCAAAATGAGACAGATAAACAGTGTTCACTTTACTTATGCCATATGTCTCCACTTTGGAAGTCTGTCCTTGCAAGCCTGCTCTACTTTCCAGAGTTAACAAACACATCTTAAAAGGTTATCAAATTTCATCTTGAGAGCTGTTCCATGAGTTTTCATCTCCACAGCTCCCACTGGAGTTTTTTGTAGAAGTGCTCCTATAGTTAGAAATCTTCTAATTTTCATCCTGATCACAGCCAGCTTTTACCCATCTGTTCTTGTGCCAACAATTGTCTGGTTTTGAGCTAAGCTGCAAGACCTCTGACATGTTCGCAATAATGGATCAATGGTCTACTACAATGAAGGAAAGCAAAAGGTCAGATCTGCATCACAAATCACCTGCTTAATTTTGTACCTAACATCCCAAGTTACTCCAAATCCCGGAGAAGACACACACACTTCAGATTCTGCATTAGACTGCTAATGTCAAATGAAAATGCAAAGGGATTTTTCTTAAACAGACCCCTCAAACTAGAAAGAATATAAAAAATAAGCACAGACCTGAAAATAACTTTATAGGTATATTACATACAATTCTGCAAGTCATTTAAACAATAAGCATAACCATAAAGAGAAAATAAATTAAGATAGTAATAAAGTATAAAAAACTTACTTCCCAATGTTTTCAGGTAGTGCTTGCAGAGAGATGTCATTTACTGAAAGACACGTTAGATTCTGTAATTCAGGAAAGCTTTCAGGCAACCTATGGAGATATTAATTCAAATCAAGGACTTCCAGCAGAAGTATTCATATTCATGTAATACATACTGGAAAAGAGAACATGTAGTGGAAAACAAGTCTATTTAGCAAATACACATAGAGGGAGGCATGCCCAGACTCCAGCATGACGCTCAGAAAATTCTAAGAATCATAGTAAGAAAAAAAAAATTACTTAGTGACTTTAAAGTTTGTTCTGTGTCAAAGAACAGATAATACCCCTGTCTCCTAGCTCCTCTCTTCCCTGCCCCCAATTTGCAACTTTAAAAAGCTATAGAGCTTGAGAACATTTTAAGTATTTTAACAAATTTTTTTAAAAAATCAAACATATTAAAACATACTTTTTACTATCACCTAGATGATTAAATAATTATTTTTATTACAAATTATTTTTATTCAGGCTTCAGTTACATACATGATTACAGAATGGCCATTTCGTATTAGCTACTAGGCTTCTCTTAATTGCTGCTTTTTGAAGAAACAGTCTGTTCACTATGAAGACTGCTGTTACAGCATTTCACATTTACTTGTTCACAACACAACAGCATGTAATCCCTTCCTTCTTAACACTCCCAAAGTTCCCAAAGCCTTTGGGGTCCATCACCCGGTCGGTCTTCTGCAAGGCTTGGCTTCCCCTCCTCTCGCACGGACAGATTCCTGTACCACCCCTCACTGGCAGCCGGGTTTTGCACCAAGCAGCTCAGTTTGGAGATGCACAGGAGACAGGGTGGGGTAAAAGGGGCAATGAGGTAGAGGAAGCGAAGCCCCTGGTCCAGCCATCCACCTTCTGCTCAACCCCCAGCGCACGCAACCTCAGCTCGAGCTGCAGCATTTGGTTTGGTTCCTGCCCTTCCCATCACCCAGGTCAAGGCACACAGTATGACCTGCAGGCAACTAGCCAAAAGGAGCCACGCACCAACAGGTAAATACGACTGTGCTTGATGGGGAAAGGGAAAAAGACATATTATGATGAGGGCAGGGGAGGGCCTTTCACGTGCTCAACTCCATACTGCACTGCCATTTTCTGGACCTTATTAACAGAACATGCTCAATTATCTGAAAAATGTGAGCTCCGCTGTAACTATTCATTACCATTTAGGCTCTAACAGGTTTAGGACTGGAGTTAAATGGTCTGATTATCTTTTGGTCATCCCTGAAGTGGACAGGTGGTTGGACTAAATGATCATTGTAGGTCCCTTCCAACTGAAATATTCTATCTACAGCATACAGTGGACTTCCAGTCTAATTACAATAAATGTGCCTGCTTTTTATTAATATAAACCTGAAATCAGCTGGAAAAATCATCTGCGAGCCACTTTTCATGCTGCAGGTTCATAAATGATTAAGTTTGACAATGAGGCAACATACTGTATTAGTGGTAGGACATTGATTGGGAAGATCTCTAACTGGCTTTTAAGCTTAGAGGAAATAAGGACAAGAATCGATGGCTAAAAAAAGTTTCAGGATATCACAGAGAAAAGGAAACCAACCACTACTAGACTTTCCCACTCTGCCTGGGCCAATTAGTGCCAAAACCTACACCCTGTTGTACAAGTAAAACTGAAATTCTGGATCTCATCACAGAAAATACCTGGCAATCGTGCAAATAGCTCCTGGTATCTGTGTTTTCTAACTTAGTAAACTGCTTGGAGTGATGTTTTCCAGGACACACATACACTTTTGGAGCCACTTTATCAAGAATTTTTAAAATTCCCTTAAACTGTCAGTGAAGAGTTATGAGAGCTATTTCAACCCCATTAAAAAGCCTTTCAACTTTCTCATAAATTCTCTGTTAATCCACTCAGCTGTAGCTGTGCATCACAACTACTGTTTAAGGAAACACACTATTTGGTCTCCAGGCCTTATTCTGCACACAAAATGCAGAAGGATAACTAACACACTACTACAGACAATTTTGATTTCAGTACCACGAGATGCAGCTCTGAACTTTATGTACTGCACACTGATGCCTGGGAAAACACAGTTTGCTGACCCTCGCCACTCGTGTATCTAAACATCCGCTCAGCCTCAACTTGCTTTACCGGATTTTTGTGGTATTATTATCCTCACTATATAAATGGGCTACAGAGGCAGAGGGATTAAGATCACAAGTGTCCCTTTAGTGCTCAGAGATGTGACTTTCCAGAGAACTTAGGACACGCTATGGGTGACATTCAAAGCACACTTCTGAAGAATCTCAGCTGCGCACGTGGGAGAAGCCGTGTTGCAAAACTGCTGGAGCAGCTTAAGATATTACAGTACCTCTCCTGTTTGTTAGCACTCCTGCACCCCAGCCAGCCAGCTAACCGTGCAAGTATTCCCAGCCCATCTCACTGCAAAGCAAAGCAGGTTGGCGAGCGCCCACTGCAAATACTCTGGCTTATGTGACTTGCTCAGCATCACAGAGGAGCTCTGTGGCACAGGCTGGTTTAGGAAACAGTTCTCCAAATAGTATTCAAAGGTCTTGACTAGCAGATCACCTCTTTCTCCAGCCTCATTTCACTAGATAAATTCCAAATTCTTCAGCAAATGGAACAGAGAAATGTAAACAAAGCTTCTCTTCTATACTAAAAGTCTGTGTAATCCCCAAACCCTGGCTCATCAGACCGCAGACTGGCAGCAGCCATAGCAGCCACCGACATGTGCAATGCATTTTTACCACATGTTACTGCATGTCACTGTGTCCCAATTGATGGGAGGGTGATGAAACGCTAGTCCAAGCTTTAATCATTAGTAAAAGCCATTATCGGCAGCAGCTGATCTGAAGTCTATTCCAAACCATCCAGCACCTGGGTTTGTGCCAATGCATTCGTGCTAACCATTGCCTTATCTCTCCCAAGTATGAGCATGGTTTTCCTTTGCATTTAAGAAGAGGAATGAAAATTACTTAAGAGACAATCAGATTTACATCTTTCCTGGTTGGCTAACAAATTTCATCCCCTCCCAGGAGAGATGCACATCACTTTTTAAACCTGAACTTTTGCTGCAGTCCCTGCCAGAGACAGACACTGTTGGCAAGATTTCATAGAGATCCTAGATCACAATTTTTAAGGGCTTATTTAAAATTGTAATTGTTACAGCAAGATCGTAATTCTGGTATGGCAAGTACTAAGAAGAAGGTGGAAGTTACCTAGTCAGTGGATTCCCACTGAAATCTGCTACCTGTAGTGCTCTGCAGAATGAGATGCTTTCTGGTATTTCAGGAATATCTGCAGAAGAAAAAAAAGGAAAAAAAGTGTCAACAACTGTACTGCATCTACACTGAAATTATTGACTCATTACATTCAGTAACTTGCTACTGCAAGGAGTTATCTTGGTATCTTTCAAGACATTTCAACATGCAAGACTGCTTCACGTCCAAGTACGCAGCTATTGTGGCAGAGCCATTTTGTGCTTTTTCACATCCCATTTCCCCCTTCTGCTCCACACTTGCCTTTCTGATCCTAGACGACTCACCTGTCCTTGGGCTGATCTTTATCAGCCTCTGCCCATCAGAAAAACAGGTTCTCTATGTGCTAGGACTGTCCTAAAGAACCAATTAAATTCTGAACTTCTTGTAATTTGATCAATACACGCCCACAATCTGTGCTGGCAGAAAGTAGGTGGGGAGGGAAAACAAGGGAAGGAAGAAGAGAATGTGCAAGTCTCTCCACCAACATACACTCATGGGACCAGAACCGGCCTCCCTCACACTAATGCCGGGTAATTTGAAAATATTATTCAAATTGATGAGTCCTAAATAAGTGCTAGTGCACTATTTCAGACGGCCAGAAAGTAATCAGAGATATTTGTATGTGAAAACAGGTAGTTTTTTCAAGTATCTTACACATAACACATCCACCTACTGAAGTTAGGCATGCTATTTTAAAAATCAAACTGTCTTCTGTGCCTCTCACATCAAGCTGTATTTCCATGAACAGGCAGTGGGTCCTCGGTGTAAGTTTTTGTTTACTGTCACTGAGATCCAGCAAAAATGAAACACACAAGTTTGGTTTCCTTGTTTAACAACTCAGATTTTTATGATTCACTTTGAAAACAATTAAAAAATAAAAAAAAGGCAAATCTTAAAGTAAAAATCAGACTACTGTTTCCAAGTTTTTTCCTATTTCTGCCTTTTTTTTTTCTACAGAGCATTACATCTACTCAGTCTCCTCTTTCTGCTGTTCTCGTCACAACGGCTGCTTCGGGAAATTTCATAGATTTTCCTCATGCAAGTGGCATCACTGACTGCAGAAGCCATCGGTGTTCTAATTATGTTGAAAAATATTTGGAAATTAGGTCTCTTCCTACATAGCTGAGTAACTCAGAATTGACTACTTATGTGTTTCATTCAGCTCTTCTCTCCAAAAGAGGTGCGATGGAGGGAAGAGGGAGTAGAGTACCTGCTCATCAGGTTCATCTCTTGGCAGGTAATCTGAGCAAATGCATCTATTTTGAATGATTCCCAGCTCAGAACCGAACCCAGACCGAGCAAGAACATCTTCCAAACCCACAGGTCACCAGTTGTTAATGATCAGCAAAAGGACGGTGGAGGAGTATCTCCTGGGAACCTCCTGTTTCCTACATGAGGGGGAAGGGCTGGAGGGAAGGAGGGAGAAGGCTCCAAATGGGTTTCACTACATCCCCAGAGGTGCTTCCTCTTGGACTGGAAGCAAATCACTCTTGTCTCACAAACCCCAGTGCTCCCAGTAGACTCACCAGGCACAGCTTTGAAAACAGCCAGGGCAGATGGAGAAACGATTCCTAATGATTACGAGTAGCTCCAGAGTGGTCTCATCACCAACCCCAGAAATACAACGCATATTCAGAAAATATATTCACTGCTTTTAAATATCAAAATAATGAATGAGAGGGGTGAATACCCACAGTGCGAGACATCAACCAACCAAGCTGTGCTTCCACACCGCCAAGCAAAGCCACCTGGGGTGAGGTTTGCATGGAGCCGTGTGCCCAGCACAAATGGTTCCCTCAGTACACTTCGTGAAGGAGAATAAACTACTTTTAAATCTAGACAAACCCTAAGGCCTGCCAACAGCAGTAGCTGTCCCATAAAATGGAACAGGTTACTTTGGAGACTAAGACCCATCAGAGATGTTTTGTATGTTCTTACCCACCCACCCCTTCATAACAGCTCTGGGGTTTGAGGGGAAACAGTTGATCTTTCCTAGGAATCAAACGGCAATGAGAAATTCAGAGTGAAACATTAGGTGAGGCCTTTGAGGTGAGAAGGGACAGGTGACACTGAATCCCCAAATCGGGACTAAGAGAGCTCACTCCCTCGTGGCAGCTTGCCTCCCAGGAGGACCAGACCACGTGGCAGGACACCAGCCTGGCGCCAAGGCCAAAGAGGTGCAGGGGCTGCAATTCGGGACCCAGAGAGCAACCGAGCCCCGTGGTCAGGCTCTTCAAACCTCTCCACGGGTTTCACCTCATTCACCCAGCACAACGCGTTCCAGTGACGCAGTCAACAAGCAGATCCTCCACGAAGAACCTCAGAAGTAGCTGTGAAGCTACTGCAGGAGCCACAGGGCTCCTGAATTAAAATCAGAGACACTTGAACAACGAGCCTATTGCAAAGTGTCACATTCACAAGCGTCTCTGCTGACCTCACTTCAGGAGCCAAAAACTCACACTTTATCCCTCTTATATGGTAGGGACAAACAGGTGTGAATAGCAGCACTTGAGTTAACTTTAAAAAAAAAAAAAGTATCATTAAGATTGCCTGATAAAATGGTGACCTTAAAGCGATAAATTCCCAAAACACTCTAAGCACTTTAAACCATTTGCCTGTCACTAACACTCCAGAAAGTAAAAGCACTGGCGTCATTGCAGGGACATTGCTCTGTCTTGCAAAACAGATGGCGAATGAACTGCTGCTTTTTCCTTTTTCTTTTTTCTTTTTTTTAATTAAACATTCATGTAGAAGCATTTGCTTTTGAAAGGATGTTCTAAGAAATACAAATGGTACAACACAGGAATGGAAATCTTCCCTTTCCCATACATAAAATCAAAATTGCATTTACAGACAGCAAAGCTGATGGTTTTAGTCATTCCAGTCCTCTGAGTGTCACCTGTAGAAGACTGAATTTGTACCATGGGGTTATTGAAGACAGAGGTCCTACACGCACTCAACAGACGACATTACTTCTACCTTGCATTGCAGCCGTGGCAAACGCTGATACTGAGCTCTGCTAACCAGCAGCAAGTAAAGAAGTGCATCATCCACCGTCTAGTCTCCAGACCACCCTTCCCTGGATAACTAGCTGGAAAAGTTTCTGAACGCTCAGAATAACCTCTCTGCAACCAAGCCAGCGTCCACAACTTTGATACACGCGTGTACATATACCCACCCCCCTTTCCACACAGATACACACTTTCTGTCTGTGTGAACCATTCTCCCAGTTAAAAAACAAACAAAAGGCCCCACAAAAATCAAAGCTCAAGTAGAAGTAACTATCCTAATTTGTTTGGAAAATAATTAGAATATACACACACACAAAAATGTAACATATAAAGCAGACAATAAACTTAAAACCTCAATGACAAAGTTTCTGAAACTAACCATGCTACTGATTCCCTCCGCTAATGCGTAGTTTCATTGCCATATTGCAAGTAATTTCTCTTCTACTTCTGTATGACAGACTATGAAAACCAGAAAATAGGCCTCAGCAAGACTATTTTGATAAGCTTTTCCTTTACAAGTCTTGGGTATTATCTTTAAAAGCCAACTAGTATCTGAGCTAAGTAAAAATTACTCCAGTATAAGATACTACTTGAAATAAGACGGTATAGGCACCGCTAACAGTTTGGATGCATTTGCAAATTACAAAATCTGTTCTGAAAATGAAATGCGCTTTCCCACCCTATATGTTCCAGACTTCAGTCACTACCTGAGCAAAAATCTTCAACAAGAAAGAGTAACAGGCACACGGAAAAGAAGGGAAATTCCATTTCTATATTAACCTTTTTTTTCACATGTAAAGTGCATTTCCTCCCCGCATGGATACCTTTTCTCTATCTGATTCATTTTTCTCCTCCACCTAACTGGATAAGGAACAGACAAAAATTCAGTACAACTCTTTGAACTGAGGATCATTATACATTTAGTAAGTTCACAAGGTTGAAATATAACTCGTTTTAATTGCAAAGCATCTTAAAAAGATTTCTCAGGCAAAACAAAACCAAGTTATGAGCACATACTTTATCACTATATGTGAAGACTACTGTAACATTGCGTTGATTACACGAACTCAGAAAAAAAAAGGCAAGAAGCATTTTAGTATATGACAAACAAAAAACTGGAGTGATTACTAAAGCAGAGAAGACTGGTCCATAACAGAAGCATTGACATAATCAACTGAAATGCAACAGAGGATATTAAAATATATAAAGAAGTCCTTCTGTCTCTTGATGGATTAAGCAGCTTTCACCATTACTGTTGACTGCTTGATTTCCTTACAGACATCAACACGTACATCTCTGCCAATATCAGCAGCAGTAAGGCTGAATGCTTTTCTTGCCATTGCTGGATAACCAGCTCAAATCCTACTTAAGTATCTAGGATTCTTCTAATGCTGCACACTGACGAACACTCTGCATTTACACGATGCCCCAGATGTTCTGGCATACAGATTGTGCAGCATTGCTAATAATAAAGCCATAAACCAAGCATAAGCCCTGTGACGTGTGACAATACAAACAGACTGGCAGCAAAAAGTCGTGCCAGCAGAAGTGGATGAAAATCAAGCTTGGAAGTCATGTACATAAGAGGGCATATTTCCCACCGCCCCCTTCAAAGTACCTCTTCAGATGTTTATCGTTGTAGTTTGCACAAGAATATGCTAACAAGCTAGCAAGTCTTTTACAAGTGACTTAAGCGGTAAATTTGACACTAGGGAATTCTGTACTGTCGGAATGAGAAAATTATTTCTAAAGACCCTTTTGTTTGGTACTAGTTATTTTTTGTTGAACATTTTTACAACAGCGACATCTCTCAGTCCCCATTCCCCCACCTCCCTTCTTCTGATGGCTGGGAGGGTGTGAGGAAAGACAGCCTTCATTTTATACTGATAAAACCTTTTGTATGCCACATTTTTACAGCATTGTGTACCAAATTTCAAGAACTGGCAATATTTTTTTTTTTTTGTCTACCCAAAGGCTACACGGCGAGCATCCTTTACACATTCTGCAATAGTGACCATAATTTCCAATACGTAATCAATATCGAAGCAGCAATGGCCGGGAAGGTCCTAGGTTGCGACAGGGCTACCAGACCACAGCTATTCAAACAGTGGACTCCCCCTTCAAAGTAAAAAGTATTTTTTTCAGTAACTTAGCTGAAGTCTCAGGCGTGCCACGTTACTGAGGGAGAGTTTACAATGTTCAAGAGTCTTTCAGGGAGCAACTACTGGACGCTGTCGTATTTTCCAGCTATGAAGGCGACACAGAGCACTGTGCTTTAGGAGGGCTGGAGCTGGCACACCCCATACACCCCAGCAAAAATCAACTGAAGAGTCCTGATCTAGACAGATCATAGCAGAAGGGCCACCACCAGGTATGTACAACACAGGCAAAACACCTTAACCACTTAGTGATTAGTAATTCATCAATGTATGAAGCAGCCGATTAGTTTATACCAAATGTAAAGCCAGGAAGCCCATTCCAGACTCCAAGACTGTAAATTCATGCAGCATTATCCCTCAGGAGAGATAACCAGAGGTGAACCAGACCTCATCCATCCAATTGAATACACAGAAGAATTTTTTCCCTGCCTCTTCTCACATATATAATATACAATATATACTATAGTATATCACACATACACACACGCACACAGAAGGTCCAATAAAGAATTAAGTGCTGCAGTGCTCAAGCGAGAGCCCAGAGGTTCTCTTCCCACTTCCACGGAGGCTCCTCTGTGCCATCCACTGCAGAGGGGTCTCCAAGACTCCAGCCCGCTCTCCACCTCTTCCACTTTCCCAACGCAGGAGGAAACCATCCACTTAGTCAAATACCTTGCAAGAAGGAATTTGTGGGGCAAATACTTGTTTGTCTTTACAAAGGGCTCTTCAGCTGCAAAGCCCAGACGAGTAGGTTGCTGTCTCGCAGACACCAGCACCACATCTCTCTGCCCTCCCCAAAGCAGCCAAGTGCAGCTCCCAGAGGTTCTGTCTCCACAGGGGAAAGGGATGGAGGAAGGTCACTCATCCTCTCCCTCTATTTCCACATTAAAATCATGACATGTGACAGGCTTCTTTTTTTCTAGAAAGCAGAAGGTTTTGCTACTAGCCCTGAAGGCTGCAGTAATCAACCTCTTTACCTAAACGTTACAATTTCTGGGGCACAACGTGACAGAAGTCAGGCGGTTCTTGGAAAGTCTATTGAGATGAAGTGGCTCTCCTACATTTTCCTCTTCAAGCTCTGAGTCTGAGCATATACAAAATACAAGAGATATGGCTCTTTTAAGACCTGTCTATACAACTTGAAGGAAAATTCACAAACAGGTTCCGGTGGGGTTTTCTGAACTAAATCCCTTACTGTATAATTAACAAGAAACTGAAGCGAGGTATGCATCTCATTCCTTCTCCTCATTGCTTCTGGATACGTCCCTTTTCCGAGGGAGGAGAGGAGCAGGGAAGAACGATCCTCACAAAACTGCATTTCATGGATACATAGATATTGGGTAATTTACTTGAAATAAAACTGTGCGGGGACATAAAAACAATCTGTTTTTTTGAGCAGATAGCAAGTGGTAAATCAACAGACAGTCCTTCTCAGCCCCAGGGAGAAGCAGTAACACAGGACCAGGAGCTGTAAATTGGAAACAGGAGGAAAAAGAAGTGGTGCGGAAAGAGGAGTTCAAAGATCAGATCACAAGGAAACAACAGTTCCAGGTGAATTAAGTGGAAGAGCCTGAGTCTGGCAAGGAATTTAGGAGACTAAAGGCTAGGAGACGTTTTTATAAGGATTTCCATTTTGGGCCTTGAGACCAGCAGGAATTAAATACTTTTAGACTAAGAAGCAAGAGGGGAAAAAAAAAAGTAAAAACTAGTATTCCACCTATGAAGCTACGGATTACAGAAAGTGTATTAAGTGTTTTAACAACAAAGTTACAGATTTATTGGATTAAAAATTCAGTAACTTCATAGTCATGGCATCCAACCTTCCAAACAAAAAAGAAACCAAAATCCAAGCAACTCCATGGATATAAGAACTAACAGCGCCTGTTTGCAGATTGCAAATCTCTAATCTAGATTATCCAGAAAATTAAGTATTTATTTTATGTTACTCCCATATGGATTGTCTGATCTTTAACACTTCAGCCGATACTTCAGCAGGGCAAAGGTTTCTGTTTCCAGCTTGTCCTGCTGCTTTCAAAAAAGAAAAACCTCTCTAAAAAAAACCCAAACCAAACAAAACCACACCCCCAAAAACCCAAACAAAAAAAAAACTTCAAAAATCTACAGCCTTCTCCTGAATTTGGATAAAGACAGACACTATTGCTAGATGCACAATGCAAGTACATTTGCAAAGTCTTCTTAGAAAAAACAGTTACATCTGGCAGAATATACAATGATGGAAAAATCCACTTTTCTGTAATCCATTTAAAAATAACACCTTCTAAACGTCTCTAATTAGATTATTCCATCATGAGATTTCACTTATCTTCTCTTTCCCAATCACAGTCGGCACTTGCTGCTTCTTCCTTCCCCTTTCAGATGAGCCTTGCTCAGTGACGAGGTCCAGTCTTTTCTCTCTCACCTTACTTCTTCTGCTGCATATAAAGTTCATCTCCTTCTTCAACTTAACATCAAATTCATTTTAGATTCACAAATTCCAACTTTTACATCACTTTGAAAAAGTGAGCAAGACCTTCTACACATCTGTGGGATTCTGCAGTGCTCCAGAATTTAAAAGCAATTTGCAGTACATGTTTCTTTCTTCCCCAGTAGCACTCTGCTTTATACATTGATCCCTAAACTTCATATGTAAGACATGAAGATGATAATGTTTTTTAAGCACAGGTTTTAAACTAATCTCAAGGGAGGGATGGGAGACAGCACAAAGAAAATATGTCACCAGAAATTAGATGTCCACCACCATACAAACCACAGTAGTCTCTGGTGGGATGTCCTGTGGCTTTCAGGTGTTCACAACCAGCGTTGCAGTGAGTGCATTCACAGGACACTTTCTTGTACTAGGTAAGATGTGTCCATTGAAGAGCAGGAGAGCAATTCTTGTTTGTCCCTAAGTGCTCATCTGGACACAAAGCAGTTCAGAAGGCAAACAAGAAACATGCAGCTATTGCATATGTTAACTAAAAAGATGCATTTGCCAACTATACTGCCTCACAGTACAGCCTGCTGGCTGCTTTTTTTTCCTTTCTTCTTGTCCACCAAGCAAGAAAGCGTCAATTCACATTTATTTCTCAGCATTCTGGGTTTTGCCATTTACCACCAGACTTGTACCAGCACATCTGTGTCAGGGCAGCTGGTGGCAGGCAGAGAAGAGGAGGATGCGGAGGAGGAGGTCTCTGCTCGGACGCTGTGGAAGTGCAGCAGAAGTGGACAGCCAGATCCGAGGGGAGAGCACGGGGCAAAAGGTGGCAGCTGTTAGATGAGAGAGCAGAGCCCATGTGGGGGCTGCAGGACAGGATCAGAAGACTTAAGAGTGCTTCTGCCTAATTAGCTTACGTCCTCACTGTAAAATAGCTGGGTCACCAGCCCAGGCTGAACTGAAACAAGTGTTCAAACCTTTCCTCTGTCAGTAATTCTAGTTTGAAAACTCTGGTTATCCTGCTTTCGGTGAGGGACAGGAAAAGGGGGACACTTACCCACTTTGTGGGCAGATGGGAGGTAATCCTTTAGGATTATTTTAGTACGGGTGGCAGGTATGTCTTTGAGAGCAGACTGCTGAATTATAAAGGGGAAGGGCTTGCTGGTGTGCATGCGCTGATACAAACAAGTGAGCTGAAGCCCCAGAGAGCAAAGCAAGGATCACACACGACTCTTCAGTGGCACGGACTGATGCTCTGCTGGTCCGCTGCCGCGTGCTCACCCGGCCTTCTACCAAAGCTTTAAATGACTTGTTGAATCAAATGTACCTACCACACAATAAACAATGACTGTGGTGTCCCGAGGATGACTAAGTTCTCTAAAGAGACTTTTAATTAGGTTGTAAAGCAGCTAAAAAGAATAAACACTTCAAATAAAACCAGTAATATCAAACCGCCTGCACCTGAAAGTAGAACAGTTAAATACCATTGCTGTTGATTTCTGAAAGTACCCTGATGACTGAAGACAAAACAAAATAAATCTGCGACTATAATCCATTTTGGAAGCAAGGAAAAGGTAAAAATAATGCTCATGGAGCATTTGGGACAATGGTCTGTAGCTGCCAAAGACTGACCTCCAAAAACCTTGGACACTGCTCAGACCGTCAACCTTGCATAGCAGCAGTTCTCTCCTTACACTACAGCGTTGTGACAATTGAGACACTTCTGAGGAACCACCTCTACTGTTAGGGTAATCCTGAAGGAGCATATTTATCTTTTGTGGTACCTGTAATTATTTTCACATAAATTATAGCATATTTGCCACAACATAGCAACTGTGCTGGGAGAGGATTTTAGAGTAAGAATATCGTGAGGTCACGAGACTCGTGTCCAGAACAACTGCACTATCAGTACAGTCATAATCACAGAACCACAGAATGGTCAGGGTTGGAAGGGACCTCTGGAGATCATCCAGTCCAACCCCCCTGCCAGAGCAGGGTCACCTACAACAGGTTGCACAGGACGGTGTCCAGGCGGGTTTGGAATGTCTCCAGTGTGAGAGACTCCACAACCTCTCTGGGCAGCCTGTGCCAGTGCTCTGCCACCCTCAGAGTAAAGAAGTTCCTCCTCATGTTTAGATGGAACTTCCTATGCTCAAGTTTGTGCCCGTTACCTCTTGTTCTATAACTGAACACCACTGAAAACAGACTGCTCCCATCTACCTGGCACCCTCCCTTTAAGTATTTATAAGCATTGGTAAGATCCCCCCTCAGTCTTCTTTTTTCTAGACTGAAAAGACCAAGTGCCTCAGCTTTTCCTGGTAAGGAAGATGCCCTCTCCAGCAGATCCCTGTCCTTGAACCGGGGAGCCCAGAACTGGACACAATACTCCAGGTGCGGCCTCACCAGGGCAGAGTAGAGGGGAAGGATGACCTCCCTCGACCTGCTGGCCACACTCTTCTTGATGCACCCCAGGATGCCATTGGCCTTCTTGGCCACCAGGACACATTGCTGGCTCATGGCCATCCTGTTGTCCACCAGGACTCCCAGGTCCCTTTCCACAGAGCTGCTCTCCAGCAGGTCAGCCCCCAACCTGTACTGATACATGGTGTTATTCCTCCCCAGGTGCAGTACCCTATGCTTGCTCTTGCTGAATTTCATTAGGTTTCTCTCTGCCCAACTCTCCAGCCTGTCCACATCACGCTGTATGGTGGCATGGCCTCCTGGCATGTCAGCCACCCCTCCCAGTTTTGTGTCACCAGCAAACTTGCTGATGGTACACTCTATCCCTTCATCCAGGTCACTGATGAATATATTGAACAGGACTGGACCCAGTACTGACCCCTGGGGAATATAAGCTCAGTTTAACCAGAAACTACAGAAATGGGTAGCAACTAATATATCATGTAGCCAGAATCCATCTCTACAGTACGTATGAAACTGTACCCGTTAAACAAACAATATTATTCTTATTGGATATCAAAGTAAAGAACCACGTTGAGATTTCGGTATCAAGCATCATGCAGAGTCAAATACGGCTTAACAAGATCTGCCCACACACAGATTTCCTCAGCAGATACCACAGCAAACCCATCACTGCTCAGTTCACAAAGTAACAGATCTCAGCTCAGCTGAGAGCAGAGTCAGCAGCAGAACCAGCATAATCCATCTACGAAGATTATCAAAATCCATTTAATTCTGCCATCGCACACACACTTGCATCTTTTCCCACTGATTTGAGATTCGGGGCTTGAACGCAAGACCAAACTGCAAGGTTACACAGCACTTCCGTGGAGGAACATCCAGCTTGAACCCCCTTACCTGCTGCCAGCTACAGACAGTTAGTGCAAATCTGCCCCTACACAGCAACTACATTGACGCTATGGGCTTGCACGACCAAGTCCCTGGTTGGCACGTTCAATGGAAACAAGAGGAGTAGCAGCAGAGAAGCCCGCCAGGCTTTTAGCACAGAGAAACGGCAAAATGCCAGCAGACACAGAAGTGCAAGAGGCTCATCTCCTACCTAAGCAAGGGGGTTAGTCTTCATCCAAGATGGGGGTGGACAGTGGGACGGTTTGGGTGGGAAGGGTAGGAAAGCCACCCCAGTGTCTATTACCCAGCATGAAAGCTCACAGTGATTTTTTTATCCCAAAAGAGCTGAATGAAACAAGCTGCTGACAATCTGTCAAAGGCTGGAAAAGGTGTAGGACATTAAAAAAAAAATCCATACTTCCACACCACACCTCTTAAGAAAAAGGGCAGGGGGGGGGGAAGTTGCAATTTCTTTCAAATAAAAATACTACAATTAAATTAACACCTTCGGAGCATTCTGAGGAGCATGCAATACCGTGACAAAAACACATCAGTGGCATCTGGTGGATTTAATACTTGTCAAAGGCAAACAAAAAAACCTCTTCTTGGAGAATAGGGATACTAAGAAGGAATGCACCACGTCTGCACGAACACAGCATACATACACAGCATACATAATCCCAAATATCAGCATGCATTAAATTAACTACAGAAACCCCTCCTGTCTGGAAGAAGCTACGGAACAAGAAAAGCCATTAACATTTTAATGAATCTGGGATGGCAGGGCCCTAAGCTCTAAGAGCTCAGCCTCCTGGGGTTGCGCAGAAGAAAAGCAGGAAGGGAGAAGAAAGGGCAGGATGAGCAGCAACGGGGCAGCGGCTTGCTACAATTCCCAGGGATCTCAAACAAGCCACACGCGCTTTGGGAGAGAGGGAAGAAGCTTAATGGAGCGCCAGCCAAGGCGCAAGGAAAAAAATGCAGAAATTTGAGCACGTCTTTCTCCCTTTGGAGACTGCACTTCTTTTCCAAATCATGGGGTCTTTCGAGACTTGTCCCAGAGAGTGCCCAAGTGCCGTGGGAAAACAATTAGCACACAGGCTCTTCTGATTGTGCCTAGAGCAGAATCTCTCTAACGTGCAGGGCAAAGACTTGCGCTGAAGCTCAATGCAAAGCACAGGAGCCTTACCCAAACATCAAGGACATCAAGCAAGAAGGTTTCAGTGACTCAGCGTCCTTGCAGAATTCACCAGTGATGTGAGAATCCAGGAAAAGATTTACCCAAGCTTGGGGAGCCTGAGGGAGCCAGCAGTCGTCTCAGACACACAGCAGTTGAGCATCTATCTCAGAAGATGCTACAGGGAATACTCTGAGTCTCAGACGTGCTTTGCCAGCAATTCAAAAGCTCAGGCATCCACTGTCAAAATTCTACGAGTCTGTTTTCTTTTGCCTCAGAACCAGTACATCAGTTTTTTGAACAACCTAAGACCAAGGGGCAGAGATAAACTGCATTGCCAAATAACCTTCAAAGTATTCACCGTCACTACGCTGTTTTCTTAGCACAGCTCCCCTGCCCTCTGATATTCCCATTCTTGATTTATCCATTCAACCTTTGCTCAAATAACAGCCTCAGCCAGACTACAAAAGCACGGTGGGGATGCTTCCTAGGAAATCCGCACAAATGCATGGCCTTGCAGAGGAATAAGAAATAGTATCAACATGCAAACAATCCAGGAAAAGTTTGAGATTATGTGGCTCCTAGCCTTCCCCAAATCCTTCTCCTTCTGCATCACTAAGGCTCTCGTCTTACCCTCCCCAGACTTCTCTCACGTACACCCAAGATCACAGGCGCATCAAGCTTACATCTGCTGACACTTCTTCGGTTTTACTTAGAAGGATTTTTGTAGCTCTAGATTAACCAAAAACTGCTTAACGGATTAATTATTTAACACATTTTTAACATATACGAGCATGTCTTGGGCATTTTAAAACACCTGGGAATTTAAGAAAGCCACATTTAAGAGTTTCCCTATCCACCTTTCCTGAGTGCCTACGAACTAGGGCTCCTTACGCAGCGCCTAACACCGCATCGTGCAGGCACCCAGAGCTGCCTCCAAAGAGCTGGGAGGGATCCTGACGGGGGGGGATCAATCCCACCTCCAGATGCGACATCTCAGCACTGCACAAAACACAGCTGGCCACTGCAGCCTGGAAGCACACCCAAGTCCACCCATACGATATACCCACCATCTCATGGACCTTCAAAGATCATACACTGACCAAAGGGTTAGAAAGTATAAGAAAGGAAGACATGTTACCATTTTATTATGAGGGAAATTGAAGTATTTTGTCTATTCAAACCCCTTTCTTCCTCCTCCTGTGATGAGAGATTAAAATATAAAGGGATACTCCTGAACACAGAACTTTAAATGAATTTATATTTGCGTTTTTAAGCTCTTGAGGAAACAGAATGGCCAGAACTGAAAGCAGTTAGTGCACCGAACCAGACAGCTAAAACAACAAAAAACACAGAACAATGATCTCTTATTTCCCCAGTTCAGATGTCAACATTACACTTTCCTATTCATGCAGCATACTGCGTTTTGAAAAGCTAGGCTGTTTTTCTCTGCCTGAAAGGAATACAAAGAGTTCCTATTTTTTTTTTCTAAGTACTTTGGTAGTTAGAAAACCAAAAACCGACGGAGTGCAAACCACCAAACAGAAGAAACCTTTGGCAGGTTGAGAATCCGACATATTGGAAGGTGGGTTCAAAATACAAAGCTAAGAAATGAAAATACTGTAAATCTCCAAAACCTTATGTGAGAATTCCCCCTGCCAGCATCCCAGACGGTGTGTGTTTTGCCTTTTAATTTGCAGAGCTGTGAGACAACCATAACATGACTAAACAGCGGAAAGTAACTTCAGTCATCTTCTGCCGTGGCCCCCCTGCATCACCTCGCACGGTGCGTTTTTCATTCAAAGAGTCAAGTCGTGCAATAACCATGACATGACTAAGCAGAGGGAAGCAGTATCAGTCACCTTCTGCAATGAACCACAGAGAAGAGAAAGTGATGCAGTAAAATGGGCAATTAACACTGAACCTTGGATACAGGAAAGCAACTGCTCCCTGCCACCTGCATTAGTCCAACCCACCGCTTGAGAACACACTTCCCTGTGCAGTAACTTCTAATGACACACGCATCTACCCAACCATAAATGTTCACACCATCTGTTCTCATTACAGTTGAGCTCTCAAGCCAACTTCCAGGTCAGGCTGACGAGTTCACATGGCTCTGATCCACCAGTTCTTTTGCAGCTAGTTATTCATTTGCAAAGAGAATTACTAAGCCAACAGAGTGTTTCCTTTTGTATAAGGTCTGTCACAGACAGTACCCAACTCAGCCAAACTCAGTAGCCAAAATACTGCGTTAATTAATGCTCATGTATTTCTAAAATGTTTTAACTAATGTGTTTCTTCTGTCTCTCAGATTTTTTCCAGTTTTCTTCTCTTACAAGGTTTTGCAAATGTACATAAAATTACGTGGTTCACAGAAAATTTTCATCAACTGCCTGGAGACTCATTACGCTTCATCAATTATATTATCAGATAAAGACGGCATTAAAAACACCAAACAAATAAAGATGCAACTTTCAGATAGTTACAGTAAGGTAAAGTGGCGACTGAATATTCTTCAGTGGCAAAGGGTCAATGTGAAGTTAAACAGTAAAGAAAAAAAGGCTCCCTGTTGCACTATTTCTTCTCTTGAATATCCAGTTACACCCCTCACTTATTTACAAGGTTACGCAACCTTGCTCTCTCCCACCCTATCCATCACACCTCAGAGAGAATTTCGTGCATATCCACTGCATATAAGGAAGCAAAAATATCTCACAGTTGCTCTAATTTGGTAACACGGATTCACCGTTTCTAGATCACTGGGTCATAAGGCTGTTTAAAGGTGACCCACCAGCCCCTGAACTTCTTGCAGACCTGGTAAGTTCACCAGGCCACACACCAAAAAAAAAAGTTTTCACTCCACCACAGCTCAGGACAATATAAGCAGCAAACATTACAATCAAATGATACACCCACATGGTTTCCAACAACACATTTTAAAAGACAGTTTCTCTCAGCAACCTTTTCTGAATTTATCTCTGCAGGTGACAGACTGATTCTTCTTCCAGAAGCACAACCAGAAATACCAGCACTCTGCTTCTTGCTAATCCCAGGTAAAGAGGAGAGCAGAGAGGAGAACTGGACTTCTAACCCATAGGCAGCCTTTTTTTTGGACAGAAAGGAGCTTTTTTCTTCCAATCTCTTTTTTTTTTTTTTCTTCTTAACTGCTAGGCATTTCAGAGAGCTTGGGGAAAGAAATCAACATTGTGACAGATACACATATAAAAATAGGATGCAAAACATTCCTTAAATCGGAAAATAAAGCAGGCTTTCAGAAAGGCAGAACTACAGTCAAGCGTTATTTTATTACTGTACTTGCACCACCGGCTCTCCTCTGCTCTTTCCCCACTCCCCATCTAGAACTACGGGCAAATCCATGAATTACAAGGAAAAGCATTCTGCAGGACATAGATAGCAGCTTCAGAGACAGAAAAACCCTACTAACCCAGTTTTATAGGCCATGTCATAGGACAGTATAGAATCAAACAAATTAACGTTGGAGCTTACCATTTCGAGACAAATCAAGTTCCACCAGCTGCATGAAATTCGCTATTTCTGGAGGGAGCCGCTGGATTTCATTATCACTAAGTCCAAGCTTCCGTAACTTCACAAGTTGGAAGAAAGGCTGAAAGAAAGAAAAAATTCCATGTCAGACAATATTCACACAACTCACATATAAGCATGATACATTATAAGCAGTAACTGGAAGCTGCTTTCAAAATTTGAGCTGAAGTTATTGGTTAAAATTAGTTACGCAGACCTCTTTCAGACCTGCATCAAAATTAACATTTTGTTTTAATTTTTACATGCACACAGACTATAATCTGTGTTTTACCTAAAATGAAAATTTATTTGAAAAAAAAGAAAAAAGCCATCTGTAAAGCTCGCTATTAAAGATCACAGCAGACAGACACTAGTGAAACCCAGAGTGCCTGCTTCAAAATCATTAATGGGGTGAGGTTACCCAGCAGGATAATTAAAAGCATCCTAATTACACACTGGGGCTCATTAGGAAGTTAATGCAGAGAGACACTTCTAAAGGACAAACCAGAAAACCCACAGAGAGGGGCTGCCAAGGTCTTCTTCACCGGTGAATGCCGTAACCAACCAGGTTACGGAGCCAGCCTCCCTCGGGAAGACTTCCTTTCCAGCCTCAAACATCCTCCGTGCTGCGGCCCAGTTTCGGAAGGACTAATGAAAGTTGGGCGGGATACGCATGATTCCAGGTCTTCCTAGCTTGAAGAGGAACCCAACCCAGCCCTGTCCCTATGGTGAGGACATGGGCACACAATGCAGGTGGGACGCTAACTTTTCCTGATCCCCAGCTACGGGCTCAGAGGGTCTGACACCCCCCCAAGACAAAACAACCATCAAAGGAGACAGGCCAAGATGCAAGTCAGGTCAACCCCAGGCGCTGGGAGCAGATGGTGACTGAAAGACAAAACGGGTATTAAAACCCAATTAAGACATAGGCATCTCTAGGAAAAGCTGGAGAGCCCTTATCTCATCACAGCTTTCCCCTCTTCCAGACAGGCCTTTTGAATGAGTGACAGCAAGCGGTGAGGATTTGTGCAGAACTAAATGACTTTACATGCAAGTCATCTTGACTATAACTGACTGGACTCCTCAAATATTGTAAGGTTTTTGTGCCCCTGGACTGCACCTGCATTTTTGCCCAGCAGTCAGAACCTGTGCATCTCACCCACCCGTGGCAGGTGTTCGTGCCCGCACCCTCATGGGTTTTGCCCCTCAGGCCAACAGGAAGATGCTAGCAAGTTTGGGGTATCTACCTACATTTAATCACCTACAACCCTTTCTTGGAAATTAGCACCTTATTTATTATTACTTTACTCTTTTTTAGGTGCTGGACTGTGTGCTCTGAACGTCTCTCATTTCTATCTTAGATTGACACAAGAACAAGCAGTAAGACAGGCGTCTTACTTACTAAGAGACAAGGTTAAAACACAGCCTTATGAATCTTCATTATGATGCAGGTTTTCAGTCTTAGTCTAAGCATCTTATGCCTGAGATCATAAATCAGGTTTTAAGTGCGAGGTTTTGCAACCTCAGCACCAATCACATTGTTGTTCCTTATCTCAGAAAAATAAAACACAACTGAAATTAATGTGTTTTCCCTCAAAAACATGGGTTCCTTTTAGGGAATAAAAAGGATAGAGCTTTAAAAAGTTTGTAAAAACTCAGCAGTCAAAAGATGCACCAGATCTGAACGCAAAAATTCAAAGGCATTTTTTGAGTCAGAGTGGCAGTCTGTCCCCCCAGGCATTAAAGGCTGTTGATAAGAGTTAAAATTGTACGAGGGAGATAAAAACCTTTAGTTCCACATTTCTAGCTCCCTCAAAACGTATATTACAATTTTAAAAGCCACAAATGTTTTGTCTTTGTCCTCGCAAGTTCCAGAACTGCATTTTCATATCATTAACATTTTTCATATTCTAAAACAAATGTGTCCCTTTTGCTAAATATTTATTAATATAACTAAACCAAGAATCCATCAGAAGCTTAGAAAAGCACTTAAAGATACTTTTGTGAAAACACAGCAGGAGTACACTCCACAGAAAAGATCCCAATCTGGCCTAACACTGTCCAAAATAAACACTTGCCAAAAAGTGTTCCTCAGCCAGTGTGTAGCTGCTAAACTATATGACAGTTACAAATATTGGTGTTCTACTACAAATCTTCTCACAAGCAACAGCTGTCCTTGCCAGAAATGCTCTACAATGGCAAGTGAGAAAAGACAGGAGGAACACGGTTAAAAGACATAATGGTCACAAAAAGCTATTAAGGCCTTGGCACCCCTGGGAAGGTTTGGAGGCCCTCACCCCACCGCGTGTCAGTGTTGTATTTATTTATTAAACATGTAACAAACAAAATTGCACAGTAGTTAAAAGCACTCCTGTTTCTTTAACTGAATACTTAAAAGAAAAATGAACTGGGAGATTTATTTCTAGTTTGCATAACAATTTTTAATGAATGACACCATCTCCTAGATAAAATCAGAAGCTGCAGTTATGTGAATGGCATTTCTTTGAACTTCTCGTTTTTTTCCTTTAAAGTACAGAACTCAACCACTCTTGCATGTTTAGTACATCCTATTCCCATTTCAGTAACTATTCCTCCTTTATCCAAGGCACATCATTAGCGCTCTAAAGCACTACTGGAGAGGCAAGCGCCTCCTTTTTGCCACGTTTGTTTTACCTGTCCAAAAGACCACAGGGGGAAAAAAGAGAACTAAGAGCTTACTGCACAGAGTTCAACAAATGTAAATATACATATATATGTGTATATATATATAAAAATATCTGTAATTTCTTAAATATATGCCAACCAGAAACACGTTCCTAACTCGATATATCAGACACAGTTCAGTCTCTATTTGAAAAGCTCTCACGCGAACCAACGTGCAACGGGGTTGTTGGTCAGAGCAGCACATCCACCCAGCAGGTTGTAATAGCAGGTTTTGATTGCAGACCTGACGTCCCTGTGAGTATCTTGGCAACACTTTTAATGCTGCTCAGTTTAGCCAGCCTAATTAATAGCACTTCGATGAGACAAGTAATTCCATGAGCATCAGCGCTGAAGAAGCCTACAACTTTCTATGTAGTGGCAATTCCCAACCTTCAGTGGAAGCTTTTCCTGCTATCAAAGAACTTATAGAGGTTTCTCTTACATGGATTTTCTAAGAACACACATCTTGAATAGAGCCCTTCTCACACTGGAAAACTAACCAAGTTTCTCTCCTCCACCCAGCCATGCATTTTTTAAAAAACTTCATTCTGACAAAATTGGGTCAATGTCAGCCAACACAAGAAAAATAAGGAAAAAAAAAAAGAGATACGTGTGACTCACTGAAAAGTACAAACAGATGGTGTGATCCCACAGTCCTCTTTTTTTTTTATACTTTTTCTTTTTAAGGAGTACCACTACAACTGGCACTCAGTTCTAGAAATAAAAGTTAACAGAATTAAGCCAAACCAGTAGGACTGATAAAACTCAAGATTTTCTCCTGTGGAAGTGGCCAAAACACCACACGTTGCCAGCTTTCTTTCAATGGTTCACTGCTGCAATAAAAAAACATTCATGCTGGAGAATCTTGCCTGAATGCTTCAGCACCTTTCCTGATGGAAAAAAAAATAATAAATGGAAATAGACAAAACCAACAGTCAATTCAAATAAAAAACACAGGAGGGCACAAAGACCTACTTGCAGCCAACTCTGTTTAAGGGGAGAAGCAACACCTCACTGCGAGAGCCTTTCCAGCACTAGAGATGCGTCACACTCCAAACCCATTTGGCACAGGTCGCATAACTGAATGTGTACTGTGTTAAGCAAAACGTTTCCATAAAAAGGCTACTACTAGCAGCAAAGAGAATTAAAATTAGAACCTTTATGAAATCCACTGCCTACTTTTTGAGGTGGGCCAGCATGAGCAGCAGAAATTAGAACGAGAGGGAGAGGAGGAAGAAAACTGCAAATTAACTCCAGTTTCAGGGTTATATTCACACAGGATAGAACAAGATTATTTTTTTTTTGGTGAAGGCACTTGAGCTGTTGCTGACAAGCTTAAAAATTTGTGAGTACTTGGTCTTATGTCAAGTTTCCCTTAGACACCAGTACAGATTTTCAACATATGCATGCTGCCTCAGCTTTTAAGGCTTCTTCAGGAAATTACAGTATTATATTCAAACAGAAATTATGTAAACGACCAAGACAGAGTACCATTTTTTAAACACCATCTATTTTTAATTCACCCATTTTCCAAACCTGTAACTGACCAGCTAAAGGATATCAGAGCTTTAGAATTAGAAAGCGACACACGGTAATTTAAACATAGTATAACCCCTAATTGCATTCTTGCGTCAAATCTCACTTCAGGCTCCATTTTCTTCTCCTACGTTGTAAACAAAAATCAATGGGGGAAGCCTTCACTTTATTTGTTCACTTCCATTCCTGTTGGAGCGGGTCCAGAGGAGGGCCACGAAGATGATCAGAGGGCTGGAGCACCTCTCTTATGAGGACAGGCTGAGAGAGTTGGGGTTCTTCAGCCTGGAGAAGAGAAGACTCCGGGGAGACCTTATAGCAGCTCTCCAGTATCTGAAGGGGGCCTACAGGAGAGCTGGAGAGGGACTTTTTACAAGGGCATGTAGTGATAGGATGAGGGGGAATGGCTTCAAACTGGAAGAAGGGAGACTTACATTAGCTATTAGGAAGAAATTTTTCACTCTGAGGGTAGTGAGGCACTGGAACAGGTTGCCCAGGCAAGTTGTGGAGGCCCCATCCCTGGAGGTGTTCAAGGGCAGGCCGGATGGGGCTTTGAGCAACCTGGTCTGGTGGGAGGTGTCCCTGCCCATGGCACGGGGGTTGGAACTCGATGATCTTTAAGGTCCCTTCCAACCTAAACCATTCTATGATTCACCAGCTACGTGTCCTCCTTCAGTCACTGGATGAGGGAAATTGCCATCAATCCTTCCCCCACCCTTGTTATACTGCCTCAGAAAGACCTTGGAAAAAGGTCTTTCTTCAGGCAAACACAAGCAGAAGCTGCAATGTTGTTTTGGTAAGCAAAGCAGTGAACAGAACAAGATAAGACATCAAATCCATGAAATAACCTCGCAGCACAGCTGACACAACACCCTCCAGCTCCCCAGCCAGGTCCCCAATCACTTGCTTTTGGCTCCTAGAAATTATTTTTCTGCCTGCACTATTGCACGACTTCAGCAAGAGAGCAGGGCAAGCCTGACCTTTCTTCAGGATACCATGCTGCTTGGTGATCAGAGCTGGCAGTGTGTCCAGGTGGCCAAGAAGGCCAACAGCATCCTGGACTGTATCAGGAATAGTGTGGTGAGCAGGACTCAGGGGGTGATACTCCGCACTGGTGCCAAGAAAGACATTGAGGTGCTGGAGCGTGTCCAGAGGAGGGCAACGAAGCTGGTGAGAGGTCTGGGGGACAAGTCTTATGAGGAGCAGCTGAGGGAACTGGGGCTGTTTCGCCTGGAGAAAAGGAGGCTGAGGGAAGACCTTATTGCTCTCTACAGTTACCTGAAAGGAGATTGTAGAGAGGTGGGGGCTGACCTCTTCTCCCTAGTGACAAGTGACAGGACAAGAGGAAATGGGTTCAAGTTATGCCAGGGGAGGTTTAGATTGACTATTAGGAAAAAAGTTCTTCACAGAAAGGGTTACCAAGCATTGGAACAGGCTGCCCAGGGAAGCGGTTGAGTCACCATCCCTGGAGGTACTGAGAAGACAGGTATATATGGTGCTGAGGAACATGGTTTAGTAGTGTTCTTGGCAGTGTTAGGTTAATGGTTGGACCTGATGATCTTAAAGGTCTCTTCCAACCAAAATGATTCCGTGATTCTAAGAGCAAGGATTAAATCACATAAGGCAGAAGCAGCACTGAATTCAAGTGTTCTGCTTCCCGGGGATGTGTTTAATAACTGGGCTGTGGTACAGGCGCACATGCAAACACATTCCTCCCATCTGCCAGAAGGGCAAAGGTGAAGAGGGAAGAGCAAGGCTCTCCTCATTCCTCCCCCACCTCTCTTTTGCAGAAGTCCTTGAGAGTCAACTCTTTGAAAGCCCATCCATAGGGGACACTAAGTGGTAAGGATTCCAAGGGGATGGGACACTCGACGCCCTACTCTAACCGACTGGTGGGATTTCAGACATTGCTCCTGCTCTGAAGTCAGCCACCGGACGTGCCAGCCAGCCAGGAGTTGATGAGAACCACGGCCATGCTTACACCCACGGCGAGCTGTAAGACGCCCTGCCCTCCACTCAAGCTGCCAGGCACCCCCAGCCAAAAACCACAACTCGCTTGTAAGCGAAAATCTTCTTCTAGGATGCAATCCTGTACGTCGCCATCTTAAAATCTGTCGCAGAGACACCCACCAGCCACAGGAGCACTAAGGAAAACCAGCAAGAGCAATGAAAGGGGCCACCTTCCCCTAGAAGCACATCCTAACCTGCTGCACAGTGAAACACTGAGGAAGCTGGATCCTGCTCCAGATTCATGAAGTGTGTAACAAGTTCCCCGCAGACTCCAACCAAGTCTAGTGTGGGTGTTATCAGCTTGGCATCTCCCACAAGCCTGCCACCAACATCAAGATCCCTCAAGTCACTCCACCTGCCTTCTTCACCTGCGAGCAGGGACAGCTGATGAGGGCAACGGGGTTTCATAAATGTGGATCCCTCGTGTTCCTCTGGGCCAAACACACTTTAATTTTCAAATAAAGTACTAAGTGAGATATTGAAACAATTTCTGAGGGCAGGGACTAATTCACAGCGCAGCACAGCAGAGTCATCATGCAGCCGATGGCTCTGTATCAAAGTGTTACTGGAAGCAGCTACTGGATTTCCTCTTAAGCCATGAGATGCAGCAGCAGCTGGTGATGGACCATGCTATGCAGACCGCTGCCCACTTGCTAGGTGGCAAGCCGGTAAATGGACAACTGCTCAATGCAGCTGAGGTCTCTGTCTTCACAGGCTTCACGGCAAAACCAGAACCGCTACAGATTTTTTGGAATGGTGAAAGATTGTTTCACATGCCCAAGCCATGTTTGTAGAATATGTTGAAGCTGTACTTTGCTCTTGCAGGATCCTAGCACCAAGTTTGTCATCATGAATAGTAATGAAAGATGGCATAGGGGCAGACATTCAAGCAGGAACCCATAAAAAACATTAATAAAATGACTAATTCACTAATAAAATGACTAGATTTCACGACAAGAGAAAGTATTAATGAAAGATCACAGTTCATGGGCACGTACCCTAACCAGAACCAGATGTTACAACTGCTGTCTCCCCCTACAATGGATGCTTTAAAGCCTGGTAGGAAGGATCAGCCAGGCAGAAGGGCTGTGGGGGGTCTACAGGAGATGGAGCAAAAATGATAACCGATGCCTCACTGAAGCTGCCATTCAACATCTACCTGTTCCATTTCTGGCTCCATTTTCAAAGCACCTGCCATTTTCTGAACCACAGCCAACGATGGGGCAGTGCAGGTCCTAGTCTCGCTTGTTACCATCATTTTAAAGAATGAACAAGGGACTATCCACTCTCAAAAAACAACACACTGCAGCACTGAATACAAATGCTGCTCTACCGAGTGATGCATTGAACAGGTTGCCTCATACTGTTTCCTGGCAGGCAAGGATTTACATTCTTTTTTATGTCAATTAAGCAGAGGCAACAAAGGTTAAAGAGCACTTGATGCCATGGCTGTTAGATACAGCAGTGGGAGGGACTATCTCGGCCTTTGAGAGAAGCCAGAAAACATCTGCTACAACGAAATATGGATTCATTGCAGTTAAATGCATTTGCCATTTGGAGAAACAAAAAAAAAACCCACATTTAATCTCACTAATGAATTTGCAGCATGCATTTTTCCAGCATACAAGATTGTTGGCAGGAGGTAACATCTTTTTTTAGACCAACTGATATAATTAGAAAAATAACTCTATCTATAATCATCAAATTTATTTTAGAGCTACAAACGTACAATCCTTTGCCCACAAACCTTGTCTTACCTGTCTGTGTACATCACACGGAGAAGGGGATGCTACCTATTTACTACAACAATACACCCCTTACAGAAAAAAATAAGTTGAAAGTATTTAAACATAACCAACTATGTACTTTCTTCCAACTGAGGTCAAAAATCAGTAGAACTCAGCTGTTACTACAAAAAAACTGCCATTAGAAAATATTTCAAACCCATCAGACTTCAAAATCTTCTGAACAACCTCAGGGACATTAACAGGGAAGTCAGACTTCATAAGGGACACCAGACTAAGTTCTCCCTCTGCTCCCATCGGGCTGTGGTCTTTCAAATTTGATGTCAAAAGGCATAGTATCTTCAAGTCTTAAGCAATGCAACAGAAAAATCAGGAAGCCAGCAGAAAAACTAGATCTTTATCTGGTAATAAACTTAATGTTCTACATTTAGAGGGATGTTAATATAAGGAACCAATGTTGCTTCTCTACAAACCATTATTTATTTTAATAATCAAGCATGCATTGCACACTAGTACTAATTGCGCTCACAAAAGGTTTTTACAAAAGGTAAGTATTCTCAAGACACTGAAGTTGTAAAGTTGCAGGTGTTGTTAAAAAGTATTTTACATAGCATCTGTCATACTGAAAAAAAAAAGATTCTTAAACTTTCTAGTAAAACTGCCTTTACTGTGTGCATACAGTCTACTTCCGTTTCACACAGTGGCATAGTTCTCTCTCTGATATTAACTGGAAGTACATGCTTGTTCAAATCACATACTGTGGTATACTTCAAGGATTTACAGCAAGATGTGCAAAACACCGTGACACTATCAACGTTAAAAGTAAAACACAATTAAAGTGAGTAACAGTGAAACACATGACAATTCTATTTGCATCATTAAAAATATTAAAGCTAAAGACAGATAAATTCCTTGATGTGCCCTCTACAGAACCATAGAACAGTTGAGGTTGGAAGGGACCTCTTGGAGATCATCTAGTCTGTCCAAACCCCTTGGCTCAAAGCATGAGTCACCTAAAGCAGGTCACCCAGGACCATGTCCAGTCAGGTTTTGAGCATCTCCAAAGATGGAGATTTCACAGCCTCTCTGGGCAACCTGTGCCAGTGTTTTACCACCCTCCCAGTGAAAAAAGTGTTTCCTTATTTCAGACAAAAATTCCTGTGTTTCAGTCTCTGCCCACTGCCTCTTATAATGTCACAGGGCACCTCCAGAAGAGTTTTGCGCTGTCTTCTTTGCAGCCTCTCATCAGGTATTTACATACACCAGTAAGATTCTGTGAGCCTTTTTCTTCTCAAGGCTAAACTATCCTAACTCTTTCAGCCTCTTCTCATGAAAGATGCTCCAAACCCTTAATAGTCTTTGTGACTGTTTGCAGGACCTGGTCCAGTATACCCATGACTCTCTTCTCTGAGAAGTCTAGCACTGGACACAGCACTCCAGGTGTGTTTCCCCCAATGCGGGCCAGAGGAGAAGCATCACCTGCTGGCAATACTTTGCCTAATGCAGCCCAGGATACCATTGGCCTTCTTTTCCATGAGGGAGCATTGGCTTATCGCCAACATGTCCACCAGGTCACCCAGGGCCTTTTTCTGAAAAGCTGCTTTCCAGACCGCTGGCCCCCAGCCTGTACTGGAAAACGGGGTTATTCCTCCCCAGGTGGATGAAGGGCTTTGTATTTCTCTTTACTGACCTTAATGAGATCCCTTCTCTGCCTATTTCTCCAGCCTGTCAATGTCCCTCTGAATGGCAGCATAAACACCTTTCTTATCAACCACCTCCAAGCAGATCCCTGAACATGCCAAAGTCTGTTTCCTGAAGTCCAAGGTTGTGATGTTGCTTTTTGTCCTGTCCCCTCTTCTCAGGATCCTGAACTCCACCATCTCACAGTCACTACAGCCAAGGTGACCATGGCCACTACAGCCACTGCAACCCTGACCTTCACATCTCAATCTGTCCGTTCTTGTTTATAAGTATGGGGTCCAACACAGCACCTCTGTCCGTTGACTCCTTGGCTACCTGTGTTAGGAAGTCATCAACTGGAAAACTCCAGGAAACTCCTGGATTGCTTATGTCCCACTGTGTTGTCCTTCCAGCAGATGTCAGGGCGGTTCAAGACCCACATGAGGACCTGGGCCTGCGAATGGGAAGCTTCTTCCAGTTATCTCAGGAAGGCATCACCAGTATACTACTTCTTCCTGGTCAGGCAGTCTACAGCAGACACCCAAAACAACATCACCCACTAATCCCAACCTGCTCTCAGCTGGCCCATCATCCATCGCAAGGCAAAGCTCCACATATCCCTGCTGCTCTCTCACATGAAGGACAACCCCCCATGCTTTCCTTTCTGGCCTGCGCTTCTTAGAGAGCCTGTTTTCATCCACTGCAGCACTCCAGTCATGTGAGATATCCCATCACGTCTCTGTGATCCCAATAACATCTATAAATTTGAAAAAAAAAAAAAAAGGAAATAAAGCTTCTAGATGTTTACATCTTAAGAAGGGATGGTTACAACCCATAAGCACAAATTTAAAGAGAAGTATAGTATGATATCATCTCTTTCCACAGCAGATTACTGTCCATTGACCAAGAAAGCATCTTTCAGGCTTAGGGTTGCATAATGGCAGAAACTATAGCAGAACAGCAAAATTTAGTCTAAAAGGTCTTTTTTTCCTGAGAAAGAGGTGTGGTATGGAAAGAACAGAGGGACTTTTTCTTAAGGAGCTTTCACAAGATTTTGGTACGATAACAGCACCCTGGATTTCAACACCACATATAATAATAGAGATACAGACACTGCCTAAGCCGAAAGCCAAGCAGCAGCACACCATCGGCTTCTCTCACACAGAAACTGGGGCACAGGAGGAGGACACGGTTTAACCAGGTCTCTCGGGGAAGGGGTCTCACATCAATCAAACAGCTCTGCCGGGAAGCAATAGCATATAACACCAAGAATAAAAAATTACAATTCTCTCTCTCTGTCAGAGAAGTGAAATGATTGAGTTGTATCAGATTAGGTTTACAAACACCACATAAAAATAATCCCCAAAAGAAGAAAGAATTCAGCAGACTCTTAAACTAAACTAAGTGCATACATAAAATTCTGAATTTTTTTTTTTGCCATTGGAGTTTCCACATGAACAACATCTGCAAAACGTCTCACGGGAAAGTGGTTTTTATCCTTTGAGTAGAACAACTGAGCAGCAGCAAGACACAACAGCAGCAAAACAAGAGTTATAAGCTATTTCCACCACCCACCAATGCAAAGAATGCTAGTGATTTAATATAAAAGCCAAAATATAATACTGCATTCAAAGGTTCATAAAAAAATCTATTTTTTTTACAAAACGGGGTGGGGGGAATACGCAGAGATTCAGTTTTGTCCTGCCAATTCCATGCACAGAGAAATTAAGTTGACAGGATGTACTGGCCCTTAAATTCTAATGTACAGGAGCAGGAAACAACATTTCATCAACTACAGACTGATCTATAGAATGGAAAGCATTTTATTTTTATCTGATGCTTTTCATTAGAGAAGCTATTGAAATGCATCGTGCAGAATGTGTTATTTTCTTCTATCAAAGCAATTTGCCAGAAAGCCTACTCTTCAGCAAAGTATAGTTTTTGACATGTAGCAAATGACATACTACACATTACAGCTTGAGTTGAAAAAGCCTTCCAGTTTTCACTCCTAAGGAAAATAAAAGTGGTCCAGGTTTAGAAAAAAATACACAAACTACATTGCTAAGTCACTCCATGCACACTGGCAACCACATACTATGTTTTTTTTCCAATCAAATCAGATACACTAAATATTCAACAGAAGGCACTTAGGATCTAGTACAGGAGAAGGAATTATTTAAGCAAGTTAAGAGCCACACTCCCCCACTGGCCCGATACAAAGCCCTTCCTTTTGAGACTGAAGGGTGCAGCTCTTTAATTTGTCTTGTAAAGCAGAAGTGGTGAGAAGCATGCTGACAGCTAGAAATTGCTGTTCTGTGGGAAAACAGCCACATCTGCCAAGAAAGGCCAGAGAGACCTCAATATTGTGGAAAACCACCAGCAGCTTAATCGTACACAGCCTGCTCCTCCAGTACATCCCACCAGGCTGGCTCATCCTGCAGAAAGGGTAAGAGCGGAAGAGGGAATATGGGAAGCAGCAGAAAGGAAGGAGAAGGAGCAGAGTGTAAAGAAAAGGGGGGAAAAAAAAAGAAGAAAAAAGTTTGCAAGGGCAGTCGAGAATCTGAAGCGAAGATTCAGAAACACAAGGCAGACAGAGCTGTTTAGGTCAGAGGAAGTAAGCAAGATCCTGGGACATCAAGGACGGGGGAGGATGGGAAAGTATGAACATGCGGGGCAAGGAACCTGAGACACCAGCAGTAACGGCAGAGAAAGGTCGCTGTCAACACAAGCATGAGTCCTCCATCACGTAATCGGGGAAGGGAGGGAAGAAGGGATCCAGGGATCCAGCAGAGCAGTTAAGAAGACCTGGGGAAAGAATCAGAGCACTGACACGGGAAACCAAGAGGATCCCCGTGCAGCAGCAAAAGGATATTTGTAAGTTACTGTACAAACAAAAATTATTAACTTGTATTCCTGAGAGGCTGACAGGTATAGCTTCAGAAAAGAACGTATTTGTAGGGAAAAGGGGGTCAGAGAAACTGAGCTCCTGGTCCACATATGCATTAATGCACAGGGGAGCAAACAAGGGGAGGAGTGGAAATAATGGGGGCAAAGACATCTCCCTCTGCTTCTTGCACATTTCTTTTCAGATGTTTTCCAGAGAAACCCTTCCTACTCCTCGCCCCTTAGAAAAAATATGAAGAATTCTACCATACCTTTTGGTCAGCCAACACAACAAAATAAAACCAACAAAGTAATTATTTCAAAATAATTCATGTGTATTTCTTGTTTCTCCTCTCCTAAGGACACTTCAGATGACTCTGATAATGTGCAACGCCACAATATTGCTGGGTCTTTCTGCTAGCCCTTTCCCATCGAAGACGCCACAGCAATTCTTTAACTCGTCTTCTTTTGAGGGGATTCTTGTGTGTGTTTGTTTTGTTGGGGTTTTTTCGGTAATGCCCTAACATAGGTCATGCTCTACTGTCCTCTGGAATAATAGAGGCTTTAAGTACGCCATCAAGGACTGCAGATTAAACAAACCCTAAGACTACTTCTGTACCTCAAAATGAAGGTTTTAGGGTATATTAAAGTATATTATTTTAGTGGTGTATTGGAGCAAACCAATCAAAGAACACTCTTCGTTGCTACTTAATAAAACTGGGGCAGGGAGAAACAGCGGCAAAGGGGGGAAGCATGTGCCTCCAACACCAGTTGCCCCATCAACTTGAGGAAAGTACAGCGAGTTCACGTATTCCAACACGCCACTGGCTGATATTTACCTGCCTCAGAAAGCTTAACGTTTGAAGGGATGAGAAAAAAAAAAAAATTGTGCAAGTGGAAGGAAAGCAGATGTCTGGAGATAAAACCATCATGCATGTCTCAGAGTTGCCACATGGCAAAGCTGGGAAAAGAACTCACAGTATCTATTTGGTTTCAGAGAAGTATTACAAGACCTCCTGCCTGCTGTAATAGCCCTTTCGGACCGCACCTGCCCACACTGGGAAGATGAGGTCTGAACTACCAGTGTACAGAATGAAGAGCAGGGCAGCAGAGTTGGGGTCCTCCTTGTCCATTCCAACCACCGCAACTTGTGCCGCAAGTCACAGATCGCCCCTACAGGGCGATTCTTCACTATTTCTAGGTGAGCCTTCACAGCAGCAATTTCCCAAGGAGGTTCACAACCATCTCAGTGACACAAACACCTTATCGGTGTCACGGGATATATTACAGCATCAGCACATCCCACAGATGATTCATCAGGAATCAGCACAGATCACTGTGAACTTCAGGACTTCATCGAGTACGGGAAAACATCTAATGAGCCGGCCACTGAGAGTCTCCTGACTTGCTTAGGTCTGAACTGAGCCCAAAACCAGTTTGATTTTGCGTTACTGCCTCTATGCCATAGAGAAGAAACCTAATGGAGGTAAGGTAAGACTAATATAATGCATTACATGAGATTAAGGGCATAACGACCACTAAGATCTATGCTGACCTAACATGTTGTTTGTTAATTATACGCCCTAATGATTTCCCTCATGTTTTCTCAGCAAGAGGTATGGTGCACCCCTGCTTTTTGTACTTATTTCCAATTCTGTATCTGTAGTTTGCATGGACACTACCGTTTTCATAGAAAGGGGAATGAACACTGTACCCTGTAGCTACCTTCCAAGGAGAGATCTTCCACTATTCTCCTCAGCCAGATTCCTATAGCAGAATTTTTGAAAACAATCTGCCAGTAGAAATTTTAAACAAGGCTCTCCCCATTTCCAGATTCAATAGATTAGTTTCAAAACCAGGACTGGAGCTGTATTTTTGTACCCAGAACTCCTACAGAGTCAACGCTTAGCTCTGAGATGATGGCACTATATTCCATTTATCAGAAAACACTAATAAGGAACTGACAAGAAAAGTTCATAGGTCCATGCAGGAAGCGCTCATAAAAATGCCTTCCTGCATTGCTGACAAGGCTTGAAGTACTCCAGGACAGATCCTACAACTATGTCTCTGTGGTTATATTTCATTGGATTCCTCCTAGTCCAGCTAAAAACCCACAAACATATTCTGACAGTATATTTAGGCACTCATGTAATCTGATCTGTGCACATTAAAAAAAAAATAATGTTTCTAACTTCAACTTTTGCTTGATTCCACTGCAATGCCAAGGAGCCTGAGTTGCTGGTTGGGTTTTTTTTCTACCCCTCAGCTATTTTTTACGTGTATGGGACTTAATATGTACTCACATGTAAGTAATGGGACGAAACGGTCTTTTTAGCCATCACAGACAAAAAAGGGCTATTTCATATATTTCAAGGAAGAGAAGAAACAATGAAGAGTTGCACTCTATTTACAGAAAGAGATAACATATCATGCCATGAACAACAGACATCATCGTTTACGTTTGTCCACAACACCCAGTTTGCGGGGGATTCATTATTTTCTTAAAAAAACAGAGCGCCATAGGCCTCAATGGGATTTCAGTCACAAGCACATTCAGCAGCCCTGCAACAAGAAGTGCACAAGCCTGAAAGCCAACACTAGGAAGAAAAGTCTAGTACGAAAAGAGATTCCTGAGTCCAGCTTGTGCACAAAGCCAGGAGAAACTGCTGGAAGTAAAACTAGCACCCACACAGAGGCTATGTAAACCAGTTTTGCTCCGCTTCAGAAGGATAAAGAGCTCAGTCACAACAAGATGCAAACCTGCACCGAGGAGTTTCAAATGAAAAAGCCAAATTCAATATGTCTTTTTAACTGAACATCTTTACTACTGTCTATAGGGAAACTTCTCCACCATGACCACTTTTACCACCTAGAGTGAAAAAGCAGTTTATGTGAGAGAACTGAGTTTAAAAAAAAGAAAAGCAAGACTGTTTTAAGTTTTGCTGTGAACAGACCAACTTTGACTGAGGTGGAAACAAAGGTGCTTTTGAAAATTTCTCTGGCTAGTGAGTTCAGTTTCTTGGATTCCAAGTTACCAAGAGTTCACACACTTCTAAGGCGCAGATTCCACATAACGCTTCCCCTCCGGTGTCAAACTCTACCAACCACAACTCACAAAGGCTTCTGAGGTGTCCAAAGTTTAAAGAGGAAACAGGGAAAAATGCCCTTAGTTCATCAAGCCAAAAGTCAAGCGCGCCTCCCATTTGCTCCATATCTGCGGGGTCAAACGGTGCCTCACTGGAATCACCCCCATGGAGCTTCTCCGGCAAAATCAGCGAGTGCCAGCCGGGGAGTCACGCTGGCGGGTACCACCTCAGCTTCTCATAACCACGTTGAGTTGAAAGCAAATTTACCTTTTGACAATACTACCAAAAAAAAGTATTATGCGCAGAAATCTGGCTTAGGTGTTTCATGCGAGAAGCAAAACACTAACAAGCGTGTGGGACTTAACTAGGAGAAGAAAAAAAAAAAAGAAAGAAAAAAAAAAACAAAAAGCTTATTCGCCTCTCGTGTTTTGCATGAGGAAGTTTCCAGGAGTGGAAGGCAGAAACGAGAAGGCTGTTCTCTCTGCTAGAGGGTTTTGGGTTTTTTCCCATGTACAGAGCAGATAGTATCTGTCGAAAGGGGAAAGAAGGGGAGGGAGTAATACCCTCCAAGGTCTCGTAATTCCGATGACGTGAATGTTAATCACGACATATATTCACATCCCGTGACTCCGGCCCCAACCCCTCTGCCCTCCGAACAGTACTCTTCCCCCCGGAAAGACGCGATTCGGCAGGTTTGGCTCCTGAAAACTCCTTTACCACCAAACATCGCTGAAACGCAGAACGCGCACCCCCGACTCCGGCTCT
>VZSZ01008963.1:251142-274097 GCA_013398815.1 Ibidorhyncha struthersii | reverse complement strand
CGGGGGGGTCGCAGCCCCCTCGGGCCGGGTTGCCGCTGCGGGCGGGGGTCCGCCTGCCGTCGGGCGGCGGGAGCGCGGTGGAGCGGTGCGGGCCGCTGGTTGTAGGTACTTTCCCGGGTGGTGGTCGCTGCCTGAGATGCTGCCAAACGTCGCCCGGCGGGAACGCGCGCGGACGGCGCTGACACCTTCTCGTCGGTTGTTGGAACACGGCACTGGCTGGAAAGTAACGTAATAAAAGTACACAGAGCGCTGTCTGGGTACCGTGGCCGCGGATGATGTTTTTCCTCTCAAACTACACTGCTGTGGCATTTAAAAAAAAAAAAAATAATATACTACGCTCAAGGCTTTCTGAAATTAGTGGGTTTTTTAAAAAAAAAAATAAAAATGTACTTTCAGAAGGGTTAGCAAAGGTAAATACACTGCCTCGCCGGGCTCCAGCAGCCCCAGTCCCGGTAGCTGGGCGAGCGGGGCGATGCGCTGAGCTCCCACAGCAAAACACAGCCTCCGAGGCTCTCCCCTCTCTGCTCGCACAACAGCAATTTTGTCATCTACACAGTGACATAAAATACTTTTGAGAACGGGCACTTAACATCAGAGCCGCTCTTGAGATATTGCTGATTTCTTACGTAATTATAACTGGGCGCAGACACAGGAATAGGGGAGAGGGGGAAGGTTATTGCAGTCGCCTCTGTTCTCCGATCCCTGCACGGTACTGACAATCTTAAAAAGTTGCAATGTATTTATTGTTGGTTTTTCTTAAATCAGCTGATAAATCTTGCAAGCTACGCTTGTTTAATTTCTGTGGGAATTGCAGTGATCTGCCCATTTTGGAGTTTTAAAAAGGACATTTGGGGAGCTTGTGTGCTGTTGTTCTTTGCTGACCTACAAAACAAGAAACTCTCAAAATGTTACCATTTTCCTGTGAGTACCTTAAAAAAATCAGTCAGAACCAACAGTTTCTTTCTTCAATCAATATACCCAGTAATTAAAAAAAAAAATATGTGGAACTTCCCAATGTGTCTAAATAAAGTATGTAAAGAAATCTGCTAGCCCACGGGGAAAGAACTGTAAATATTGCTGACCTGATAACAACTGCACTGAAGTGGTTTTTCACAAAGCCACAGGAAACGATCCAACTTCTGACCATACAGCCATTAAAAAACACGTGCTGGAGAGAAAGTGTCAGCATTTCACCTCAGAGGACCATAACTGGGTTTCCAACATAATTTTCATCTCTTACAAGTGTACGAACCGCCTATAGCGCACACGAAAAGAAAGCTGCGGTTGATCTTTCTCATCCCGCGCTTGAAAGGAAGATGATTACCAAACGGCATTCTGAGCAGAGCTTGGAGATTAGTGTTCTCAATATACCTACAATATTTTCAGGCAAAGATTTTGTGGCCTCCTGCAGTACCCGGGGAGGGAGCGTTCATAAACCTGTTCACGTGTGCTTGGAAACGGGGCGGGCACGCACCGGCGCTCTCAGGCCTTCCCAGCCCCGGGGCAGGAGATTAGATAACTACAAGACAGGAGAAAACCAAACAAACGTGGTGTGCGCCGGCCCAGAGCTTGGCCAAGGCGGGCATGCAGGAGGCTGACCAGCAGATCTCAGAGGTGAAGATGAGGAGGACCGCCACCATCGCTCTCGGTGGGTCCCAGTCAGCGGCCAGCCGGGCACTGGTGATGCACTTCTTCCAGCTGCTGGTGAGGCCGGTCCTCCCTGGGGGCAAGCAGAAAGGCCAGATGCAGAAAATCGAGCTTCTCGTGGCAGCTCCGACCCAAGCTCTGACCCAGAATGTCTCAAAGCAGACGAAGGGAACACGGTGCTCTCAGCAGAGACCAATCGAGACCAAGATTGCCTTGCCTCAATTCAGGGACCATTACAGCTCTTTGGTGCCTTTCTTCCTAGGGAACCCTTTGGAGAAGTGAGATGCAGGGAAGCTGTGCATCAGGGCAAGTGAATAAGGGAGGGCTGTGGCTGACTGCCCCCAGCATGCACAGGACGTGCAGTTCTGTATAGGACTACATCGTAGGGATGGGCTGGCGTGAAAGCATTTGAAATCGAAGAACAATATGACTTGCTTAATTGCCAAAGGGGGAGGGGGGGGATGAACAAGTTGACTCCTGAGCGCCTTAAGAACAGGCTTGTGAGCACCGCTTCAGGACCTGAAGACACCCCGCGCATCTCCTCCTCGGCCGGGAGCATCTACATTGTCCCACAGCTGAGCCTGACACCAGGCAAGAGCTCCGGCGGTGGCCACTGTGGGAAGGCTTTCATGCCAGCTTGTGGTGCTCTCTGTCCCACCGTCTTCTGTGCTGTTTGGGAGAAATGCCCAGCACGCCCTCCAGGCTCTGGAGGGCTTCAGGTCCCGGCACACTCATCTGTCTCGGAGGCTTGTAAACAGTTTGAGCCTTTCTTGCACGACACGGACACGAAATCTGGCATGAGGTGTCACTTCTGCAGATGCTGTCATGTGTCTCATGACTAGGTCTCGCTGTGACAAGTCTGGACAGTAACAGGAGGGTGACAGTGACTGTGGGGTGAGCCTGGGTACATTAGTGAAGGATGAGGCAAGCCGTTTGCATGCTTCTCATGAGTGTCAGGGAGTCCAGGGCACAGAGTGATGGCAAGAGAGCTTAATATTTATTTATGACATCTGCCTTCACCAGCTGACACGCAAAGTGAGGATAAAGAGCCTCTCGCCCTTCCCTGAGATGGACAGGTACTGTCATAGGGTCTTTGATTAAATCCTTGGCAGCTTAGGACATCAAATCAGTGCCAGTGGCCCTGGTCCACTGCGCACCTGAAGATACAGCCTGAGGCTATGGTATGGAAATAGGCATCAAGGAGGCCAAGAGGCAAACCAGTGCCTTTGTTGAGGAAATAGTGTTCTCGCAGCTAAACGCATCATCCTGTGCAAATAAACCTGTTCAGCTTTGGTCGGTGTAATGAGTTACTAGTTTCTATTGTTCTGCCACACTAAGAAAGAGCAGCAATAAAAAACCCTCCCCTAAACCAAGAAGAGACCAATTCTGTGCCCTGTGTGGCCAGAAGAAAAGTGACTTCCAGACGGGGCAAGTTTCAGTGGGAGAGGTCCTTGAAAAGAGGTGGGAAAAGAGAATTGTGATACAACAGAGTAACTAGAAGCATTAACCAGGCACGTAGGAGAAGTTGCGAGCAAGCAGAGGAAGACAGCATATTGCCAGGCTTCGTACTAACACATACCTGACAAACTTCTTACTTGGGGCACTTGTGTCCTGTAGGGGTAGAAGTATCGCCCTCACTGATCGCAGCAGTCGCATTTCCAGGGTGAGCCAAGGTGTGGCTCGCACGCAGAAGGAAATGAGGTCTGTTGCTCTCCCAGTTCTGCAGGGGATTACCTGGCTCCAAACTGCCATTTGATAACCACTTGGTCTGCTTTAGCTTCTTTTTTTCTTTCTTTGAGCATTGTTATTTAAATCTTTCCATTTCAAACCCCCCCCCCCCCCTCTTTTTTAGTACTTCTAAAAGTACAGTAGTACTTTTATATACTGGTTGGCTGAATTTTAGTTACTTGCGACAGCTTAGTCTTATTTTTAAGACTCTCCCAACAATGCCAGGAGCCTTTATGCTGTACGAAATCTTAAGAGGGATAACGCCACTACCTCTTTTGGTAGAGCAATGAATGTTTCTCAGGAGCAGCTCCGTGCTTCTTTCCTGGCAGGCTGCTTTTCTTCAGCCTGGGGTGCACAAGGTTAGATTTCTACCAACTCCGGAGCTTCGGAGGGGCACAGATGAAGTCTGCTCTCGCCGTGATACCACAGTTCCTATTTCTTTCTGCCATTCGCACGCTGATCAGGCAACCCACGTCAGGCTTTGTGGCAGTCACTGTTGCCCCGTTAAACAGCGTTAAGCTGCATATAAACAAAGGAGAATTCGTTACCAAACACATTCCTCTTCCAAGGAGGATTTACTGTTGAGAGCTAGTTGCACTCCCAGTTATTCGCAGCACACACACAGCGGCGTGGGAGCAGGGTGGGAGCAGGGTGGGAGCAGGCTCCCCTGCATGGGATTGCCGGCGGGGATGTGTTGCGTGGGAGGCATCGCCCTGCTGAATAGGTCAGTGCTCCCAGGGCTCTCTGTCGGGAGCAGCAGCCGGGGTACCAGTTACACACACAGTCACATCGTAGTTGAAATTTGGGAGACAGGTCATGACCGAAAAATTAATGTCTTCTAGGCTATGGAACAAAGAGCCATCCTCCAGTCACTGCCAGCCTGGTCCGGGGACGCAGCCAAGAACTTCTGTGCTGAAAATCTCTGTTTCTCTTTCTGGATACCATCATCCTGTGTGCTCCCGAACGAAAAATTAGTTTTATGTTACTTTTAAGGAATTCAGACAATGAAATGTAAAATATAGATAAGGCTGGGCTGATCTCAGGAGTATTCCTGGAAGTTACTGTTTGAAAGAAGCGAGAGCAAGGTCACGCTGCAGCGCTCCCTCCTTGGCACGGCTCGGACAGGCTCCTTTCTGGTTTGGCAAAAGGCAAGTCAAGCCAACAATGCCAAGTTTTAAGTTGAGATTCTTATAAAAAGGCCCTAAAGCAAGGATATCCATGGGTTTGGGTGAGTGCAGAGGAGGTTAGTGCCGCCAGAAATGAAACAGTGATAGTCAGAATCAGACCTTGACAGTAAAATAAGTTGTGGGGTAGTAAGAAAAGAAAACAGACGGAAATAGATTTTAGCATCAGCACGGTTCAAGTAGTTTATAAAGCCCATAATTCAAAACCCACTTAAATTAACACTAGGAAAAACACAATAAATAAAAATAATAACAAAAATCAAGCAGGTCAAGTTCTTGAAGCCTTTTCTGCATTCGGCACTTCTTCCCTCCCCCAGCCATATTTCCCGAGCCTCATTAGCGACAAAGAGATGCAATTACAGGGCACAGAGAAGCCGGGACAAAACAAAAAGAGTGTGAAGAAGGGGAAAAGCCCCAAGTACTACAGGCAATAGCACCAGTTTGGGGGGATAATAATGTAACCAGCACTTGATTGCTGCTGGAAAAGTAGTTACCCGCCTCTCTCACCAAATTAAACGGGAATGCTACTGGACCCGCAGTAACCGTACTCCAGCCCGCAGAGCTGCTGAGAGCCAGGCCTGGCAGGGCGCTGGAGTTAATTAGCACTGACATACTTCTCTTTTCTCAATTTTGCTGGTGGAGGGCTCCGGTCACATTTATTCTTCAGTTTTTATTTAAATTCTTTGGAATGGGGTCGTAAAAGCAGCGGGTAGGTGTGACTATAAAGCATTCCCGTATTGATTACAGAGCTACAAACACAGTTACAAATTGTGGTTACAGCATCACAAGTGCCACATCCACAAAGTTTCTGTACGTCTGAAATAACTGATGTGGAACAATATTAATCTCTTACTAGTGTAAAGACACATCTAAGAGTTGCAATGAATTATTATAGCGATAATACCAAGCTTAAGCGGCACATGCTCGTGGCAGTGCATTTAACGCTGCGGTTTTACAGCGTTATAAATAGCAACCACTGTGAGCAAAAGCTGTAGCATCTCTTCTCCTCTCCACCCCCACCCCCAAACAAATCGCTCACGATAACGTCAGCTTTTATTTGAACACAATGAGCTGTAATCACATGAAGTATTACTCTGATTTAATCCTATTTGCTTCAGTTTGGTTTGCAAGGAGTGGCCAGTAATATGAGGTTGCATTGTGTCCTATGGTTTCTTATTTCACACCAACTTTCAAGGGCTGACACCCATCATCTTCTCTGGCCAGAAGAACAAAGCCATGGGTTCTGGCAGGTAAGGAGAAGAGATTTTCCAGTGGCTCGAATGGGTGTTTTCCCATCTTCCTTTTTTTTCCCCTCTCAATTGCTGGACTGGCTGTCAACAGCTGATGGATAGGTTCTGAGCCCCAACTACTTTTTCAGGTTGTCGTTATTTTCAGCTGGTCCAATACCACCAGACGCAACCTCTTGCAGCAAATTTTTGCTTCTCCAACCACCGTGAAGAGAACAAGTAGAGACACGAGTTCAGGTCTGTGTTTATTTTTTGGAATCAACATCATGATGTAGCTAAATACCACTTGACTGCCGCATAGCTTGGTGCTCTATTTCCCATGGCCAACAGAGACAACCACGCTGCTGGGTTTGGCATGAAATGAAAGGGCAGATACCAGCACGAGGTGGGTCACGCTGCCTATCAGCCCAGCCTGGGGATTTTGGTAGGCGTTAAGCCGCACCTTCATTTCATGCCATTTTGTGATCTTTATCCTCTGAATGAGAAGAGACCCACAGCCTGCAGTGCGCTCTGAACCAGGCTGCGTTCAGCATCGCGGGGGTCGGGAGAAGACACCGTCTCTGTCGGGGTAGCAGGGCTGCTGCGGGCTTGCACCAGCGCAAGGGCAGCAAGGAGGAGCATTGCTCCGTGTCTCAAGAACTCCTACTAGGAGCATCTTTATGGCCATCATTTCAGGTACCGACTGATGGACCTGGAGAATGTTTCCCTGGAGATGGGAAGCAGAAGCAGCTAGCACTGGGGTTAACAGAAATTTGACAACAATGAAAAATGTTTTGACTGGCTCATAATTTTTTCAAAACTTTTTTTTTTTTTTTGACATGCGGTTCCTAATTTCGTTCTTCCTCTCATCTTAGCTGGAAGGGAAGTTTAATGCCCTTAGAGTAATCAAATGGGGTCTTAGCTACAATTACACACACATGCAATTGCACATTTGGTATTCATAAATGCAAGTTTAATGTTGAGTCTACTCTTTGCTAATTTCCTATTATAGTTATTTAGCTCACATAATGCATGTTAATTAGACAGTTGTACTTCAGTGACTTTTACCACAGAAGATATTTTTCTTCAAATTATAGAATACCATGTTAGAAAAGTGTTATTGATCTTCAGGAAAAAGAATGAGGAAATTTCTGACGTTTCTGCTTAGAGCAAGAGGAACTGATAGATGGTGAAAGCTGCTTATTTAAGGAATCACACCCAGGATAAAGGAAATATAACTGGAATTTATTTGGAATGCCAAATGGAAAAATTGTAGTAAGCAGTTGCACCAGGTAAAGTATTTTTTCTGCCTTTAATTGTGTCACAGCAACAACTGGCATTAAAAGCAGACGTCTGAATCCAGTGAGCTACCACATATGATGTAACTGTTCAGTGAGAACCACAATCGTCTTCAGAATTAAATACCTTTCTGAAGAGACATTATGCTGAGTACTGAAAGGTAAGCTAGCAACTTAGGACATATATGCAACAGTTCAATCTTCTAGTTAGAAAAAAATAGAGTTTAAGAAAATAGCTAACATTAAAAAACAAATAAAATAGAAAAATAACTGTCTATACAGTTGATAACAAAATGGTAGAGCTTGTGTGTCCAGGTCACAGCATTTATTAACAGCTACCCAGTTCTGTAAAGTCTGTGCTACAGTTGTCACAAACGATGGTTTTCAAAAGAATTTAGGTCAAGTAAACACTTGGCAAACACAGACTGTGGTGAACTGGTAGTTCATGCAGGCACCTTAGAAGCTCTGCAGGCCAACAGAAGGAGTAAATGGAAAGCAAAACGGGCTGGAGCATGACCCTGGCATGCCTTTAGCGAACTCCCAACTGCAAGGAACGTCTACCAGCCCAACAGTTGGACTAGATGATCATTGCTGGTCCCTTCCAACCGAACTATCCTATCCTATCCTATCCTATCCTATCCTATCCTATCCTATCCTATCCTATCCTATCCTATCCTGTCCTGTCCTGTCCTGTCCTGTCCTAGGTCTTTTTAAGAGAGAACAGGTTGTGCCAAGTACCAATCAACGTGCTCACTTAAGGCTGTTTTATATTTGAAGAAAGTATGTGAATTAATTTGATTATGTGAACATCTGAGATGACTGCAAACATTTGAAAATGCGTGAACCAGAAAAGAATCCGGTGATCCTGTTGGACACAAATCTGAAAAACAGGCTTCTTCCAGCTGATAGCAGTGGTGCAATACACATCTGGTCTTGCCCACTGGTGGGAATCCTCGCATGGAAGCACCATCGCCCACCGTGAATACTGCTCAGCTTTCATTACAAAATGACCGCTATTTCTTCAGCCAGCATGCAAACACACATCTTGAGCCTGGACATTTTACTGAAGTTTTTCATTCTGTATTTCTATTTCCAGTTTTCAGCGCTTCATCCAGACACCCCGCAGAGGCGCTGACCGACAGGAGGCCAGACGAGGGTGAAAGGGAAACCCGGTCTGCTTCGGCATGCTCGTTGCAGCCACATCGTTTGCAAGAAGCAGCTTGTAATTTTGCAACCTACACATCCATACCGCCTTGCTGCGCATGGCGCCGGGCTCTCTTGGCTCATGGCACAGGTCTGACTTCTCGCCCAACTGAAATCCCACTCCTTGTCATGGGCTCACTTCGTTTAGGCCGTTGCGATACGTCAGTGCTTTCAGGTTTAGGAGCTGTACGGATGGGATTGTCCCTGGGAGGAAATGCTGCTGGGATGTGGGCTCCCCCACAGAAACAGAGCCCACCCAGGGCCCCTTTTCCTATATATTGCTTTTCCCCCAGCTTTCCCAATATGGCCACGCTCATCCTGTGGAAAATGGTCTCTTCCCAGCAGGAAGGACAAGCTGCCCTGGAGCAAAATCTCAGCAGAAATACGATCCCAGGATACAGATGTTGGACCTAATGCAGATCTGGCTGGATGATGCAGTTTTTCCTCAATTCTTTTGTCTCACCCTTCCTCCCTGTCCGTCTCCTGCAGGACTCACATGAGATCACGACGTTTATTTTCCAGAGGGTGGGAAGCTCTACGCTATAATCTGAATTAATCTCAGGGCTGCAAAATGAAAAGAGAGAACAGTGAGAGGACACAAACAGCTATAAACGAAGCCAAAAATAAAAAAGTATCTTGGCTTTTCTAGCTCCTGGAGACACACCGTAAACACTGAACGGGCAGGTTCTCCTCCCGCACACAATACCCAACTGCTGCAGGTTTCCTGTCTTTGCTTCCCTGCTAACCTTCCTCAGCCGAAATCCCTCCCGCCTGGCTGAAAACAAAGCCCTTTTCTTTACAGTTGGAAACCTCCCTAGGAAGCAGAAGGGCACCTTTTCTCCTTCTGTCATCAGGAGCGATGGGAAGAACTGATAATCTCTATCGTTAGCTGGCCCAGTACTTCCTTTTGTAAGATCTAGTTTCTACTTGCTCGCAACTTCCACAGACTTCAACTGTCAGGATAATGTTTTCTACCTTACAAGTCTGACTCAGATTCGGGTATTTTAAAGAAGGTTTAATTAAAGAAGGTTTCAGCTAAAACGATCAGCTGGTTCTGAGAACACGCTTACCAGAAAATATATTATGCCTTACCTTGAAAAGATGCACAGTAATTTTGCTACCATGATCATTCACTTTGGGGGACAAAAAAAAAAATAGTCCTTTTAGCAGAAGGGGTCACTTAGCAGAGAGATCAGTCTCCTGTCACTGCTGTGCCTCTTGCTGCCACAGCCATGAAACTTGTCCAAGATTCCTCTGAAAAATCAGTTCACATAGGCTCAGCAGCATGCGCACCTAACAAGCCTAATACTTAGCGGCTAAAAATCCCCCAAATCCTCTGCGGACTCGGTCAGCTCTGTGCCCCCAAGAGTGGCAGAAGGGCTGGGGGAGCCGGGGGATCTGCCTGTCTGCGCTGGGGCAGAGAGAGAAGGGGGTTACCTCCACCAAGGATGGGGCACGACGCGAGGGGACACAAGGGACAGGGGCCGTGGGGGGAAGCAGCAGGGAAGGAGCGGAAGGGAGGGGGGCAGGAAAAGGGGGGTGGCAGTCCCCAGAGGCACAGACCCCAAAACGCCCTGGAGAGCCAGACCCCAAGGCAGACATCAGCAGTTCCTTCCCAGGGAAGGGGACGACCTGAGTCTGCTGGTGGCAGTGGGGGCTGCCACCCCCCAGAACTGTATTTCCAGCAGCGGGTGATGTCCTGAGATGTGTCCCAAGGCCCTTCCCCACAGCGGGGTCCCAGCAGGATCCTGCAGCCGGGACGTGCCCCAGCTCATGGGACACCATCTGCTGCAGAGATGCCTCCCCAGCCCGGTGCTGGAGCAGAGGAGACCTTGCCATGTGCTCCTCACAAGCACTGGCCGGAGCAAGATGACAGTTCATTAACCAGCTGAAGCAAAAATGAAATTCCTCGCAGGTCTGTCATTAACATAGCAGGAATTTTTCTCTGTGTAGGGAATGAAGGCGCATGACCCGTAGCCTGGTGTGGCTGCACAGTCAGTGATCTGGGACACGGAGCACCAAACAGGGGAGAGACACAATATGTTTGCTCAGCCTTGTCCCATATTATAGCATCTCAGCCAAAAAAAAAAAAAAAAAGGCTTATTTTGAGCTCAGCCTTAGAGGCTGCATCCACGCTGCTTGTATTGAGGCAGATTTGTTGCCCATGCAAGCTTCTTATTTTGGGGACTGCTGCCATTTCTCAAGAGGTAAATCCTGGCTGCACCCTGAGCTTTAAAGGGCTCTGCTCTTTTCTAACGAGCTGTGTAACAATTCAGCAGCTTCCATCTGTCTTGTCAGGCCTTCTCTTGGCATCCAGCAGAAAAAAAACGTGGCCCCAGCTCATTCCTAGAAGGGACTGAGCGTTGTCCACTTGATGAGCAGATATATTTGCAGGCAGTCTGACTACAAGCTGCTTAAAAGGAAAATGTGCGCACAGGGATAAGGTTTCCCAGCCTACGTGAATGCAGATGTATCTGTAAATGGACATAGATCAATTATTGATTTTAATTTGAGCTGCATCTGGGCTTTTGTACTGCAGAAGCAAAATCCTCTGTGTTTGCTGTAAATTGAGGGTTTGCTGCTTGCAAAACCCTTAATCTCTTTTCAGCACTCCAAGTCAAATCTCCAGTTTTGCAATGACTAAAAGCAGTGTCCCACATTTCCCAAAGACCTCTTCAAAAGCTGCAAGAAGAAAAAGCAGGTAGATCCCCCAAAATCACATTGGGCTTCAGCTCTCCCAGGATGACCGTGAGCACCAGAGGGAAAAGGGGCAATGTCTGACCTCAGAACAGAGACTTTGGGCTCTAATCCCGTTTCTTCTTCATCCGTATTAACCATCACCATCAGCGTGGCCCAGACTGCCCCTCAGAATGACAGAAAAGAATCAATAAGTCTTCTCCTCCAAGAGAGTGAAGGCTGAGGACACCGCAGGCTGTCACCGGTTCCTAAGCAGTTAAGAAGCCAAATTTTCTGAGAGCCAATAAATTAGATGTAGTGTCAGCGCCATTAGCCTAAGGCAAGCAAATTCCCAGCAGTATCACAGTTTCTAGGGCAGCAACGTGATATTTAATTTGCTCCCCCAGCCTGGTTAGTCCCGCCAGCAGGAGGGAAGAGAGCTCACTTCCAGTCAACCATGGCCGGCTCCTCAGCTGCCAGCACCTCCGGGACGGAAGGACTCCTGCCTCCTGCGTCCTCTTCCGAAGCTGCCCTTAGCTCCTCAGTGTGTCCACAAAGCAGTCTGCTCCTACCACACTCTGCTACTTTCCCTCTTACAGAAACATCAGTGCGTACTTGGGGTTAAGGTACCAACCTCACGACAAGCGTCGTGTCATCCAGATCTGCCGTGGTGGTTTTCTCTCTGTCCCTCATCTTCTGAATCTTTCTCCCTGCTCACATGAGTGTTAGGTTTGTTTCAGAGTCTGGAAACCAGCACAGTTACTGAGCTGGGAGCAAATCCCAGGACTCAGAGTCCTCTCTGGAGCACCCCAGGTTTCTGCCCACCCGGGCAGCTCTGGGCATGCCTCCCCTTCCGCAGCAGGCGCGACGGGATGCCCAAGGGGTGAGTGAGTTTCCATGAGGATCTACCGGTCCTGCAGAGCTCTGCGTGGAACGATAGCACGTTCCTCTCTTTCTGAAGTACTCATCAAATACTGAACCACTGAAAAGAGACATTAGCGAGTGGATAAATAAATGCATACCTGGCCCTAGTCACCTTAGGAGACTTCGGCAGCTACAGAGGCTGATGCCTGCTGGAGATAACGCCTCATGCACCAGCATGGTAGGAACAAAACTACATGAAGTGTACGTATCTAGTTTAAGTATGCCCATTTATAGCAGAAGGCAAGCTTGCTTTATGAGGGAAAGAAGTCTAGCCTTAATTTTTCTACTGAGTTTGTCCTCTGGCAAAACCCGCTTTCACGATTTCAAACAAGTGTTTACATAGCACAAGCTTCCCCCTTCTTGGAAAGATAAGGTGGTTTAACAGTGGCTTAAATTAGAGAAATTAAAAGGTAGAAAGCTAGAAGAAGTAGATTTATTTTTCTTGAAACTTCAGACCAAAGAAAATCAACAATGTAGTTTTTCATTAATATGTTTTCCACGTTTCATGAACAAACATGAAATCCACGTGCAGCTACAGACAGCCCTTTGCCAATCTTTCTGACAGCTCAGATTTTTATAAGTTGTTGGAGAGTGTTTGACAAGCAACATCAAATCATAGTCAGAAGACCAGAGTGTTTGCCAACGAGGATGATGCCATTAGAGCTGCGAGAAATAGGAGGAGGATGGATGAGAGCTTTAGCTGCAGGGGAAGCTCGGGTGGAGAAATACCCTCTGTGAGGGTGGGCTGGAGCACCTTCCCTATGAGGACAGGCTCAGAGAGTTGGGGTTGTTCATCCTGGAGAACAGAAGGCTCCAGGGAGACCCTATAGCCCCTTCCAGTACCTAAAGGGGGCCTACAGGAGAGCTGGGGAAGGACTTTTTACAAGGGCATGTAGTGGTGATAGGATGAGGGGGGATGGCTTCAAACTGGAAAAGGGGAGATTTACATTAGATGTTAGGAAGAAATTTTTCACTCTGAGGGTGGTGAGGCACTGGAACAGGTTGCCCAGAGAAGCTGTGGAAGCTCCATCCCTGGAAGTGTTCAAGGCCAGGCTGGATGGGTCTTTGAGCAACCTGGTCTGGTGGGAGGTGTCCCTGCCCATGGCAGGGGGGTTGGAACTCGATGATCTTTAAGGTCCCTTCCAACCTAAACCATTCTAAGATTCTATGGTGCAGGCAGGAGAGCCTCCAGCAAAGGAAAAGTGGGTGGTGATAGCCCATGGCAGGAGAAAGCAGGCCTTCTGAGAAAACACAAGGGGCAGCTCTCTGGGCAGATGTAGCAGACTGGTCCTCGCTGCGCACACGACGTAATTACCTACTGCTGACGAAGTCTTCGTACGATCAGATCAGGACTCGTGCAAGCAGAGGGATGCGTGCCCTTGGGAATTCATTGGAAAAAAGAAGCTGCAGTCTGGTAAAAACTGCAATAAACTCTAGTGTAGGTAGCACTGGAAAAAGAAAGCAACCTAATGAACTTCTCAGTGTTTAGGAATGCGGGAGTCCTGCAAAGCAAGCTTTTACATAAATAGCAGTTCAATCATCAAAAAAGAGGGAAAGATGGAGAAAGGAGGAGATTAAGTACATGTTCTGCATCTAGTAGGAGTTTAATTACCTTGAGAATTGAAACTGATTCCATTGCTTTAGGGGTGGTAAGCTTGGAGTTTGGCAATACCCAATACAGACAGAATATTTTTATGCAATGCTCTGCAAACTGTCAACAACATGTGGCTTTCCAGCTGATCATCCTTTGCAGACCTTGGAAAATGAGGCCATCCAGTGGCTGAACGTTATAACTGGGATTTTCATCAAGGATTTATGTCCGTGGCCAAACCTCGCCAGTTATGCTAAAATTTTTGCCCTTCACAGAGACCTGAGGCAGGCTGTGTGTGGAGTAAAGGCTTTTACAGAAGCCCTCTGCGCCGGGGTAAATTCCACCTAATAAAAGGCTCGTGATTGTAACAAATGGTTTGAGGCTGTCAAGAATATTGCTCCACCTTTCTTTCTCTGCTTCCCTGAGATCGTAGGCTCATGCTTTTATTTATATTACATATTTTTTTAAAAGTTTTCAAATCCCATCACGTTTCTAGAGTGGCCTCTAAGTCTCTTATTTAGTTAGAGAGAGTAAACACGGCTGTGAGTTTTGGAAACCCTCCGCACCTAACCAGTCCCTCTGGAACCAATCAGTACAGCGAGCGTCGCACACCGGGCGTTTAGTGATTTAGCCTCAGATGCACCAGTTTGAATATTTACACCTCGCTCCTATTACTGTAATATTCAAAGACCGATTGCAGCCATTAATCACATTTCCAAATACATATTGTAGGAAAGAAGTTAAAATATTACTAGATCAAATTCAGGGTTTTCTGCCATGAAATCGCAGCAACTGATAACTCAAAAATATAACGTCCCAGGATAAGAATATTGTGCCTTGTATGAACCATAGCAGAAATAGAATAAAAATCAGAGTCACGTCTACAGGAAATGGGCCAATGGCACTTTTACACATTTACAGGCCATCATTTCTCCTGGGGAATGGCCACACAGTATCACTGCCGCAATACGTAACATCTCACCCAACATTAGGCACTTAATTTGGCAACTGGGAATTGCAGAACTGTGCTGAATGCACTTTCCAAGATGAGTCAGGTAAGGCCGGTCAGTAGAAAACCCCTTACGTTCCTCAAAAGTTGATTTGAACTAATGTTGCTTAGGACTATATCTACATGCCCCAGAGTAATCCCTTGAAGATTTGTCAGGTTGCCCTTCGTACAATCCATAGCTCTGAACCAGCTGTCGTGGTTTAGGCCAAATTGGTCACTGGGGACGTGGGGGACCCCAGATGGGACTGACAGGTGCTCCCTTCTACCCCTCTTTGAAAAGAGAGGCAGAGGAGGGAAAAAGAGACTTAAGAGTTTAGAAGAAACTGAACTACTTTAATGAGATATTAATAATAAAATACAAGGAAATAATGAAATATATACAAAACTGTATCAAGCTCCCAAGATGACAGTAACGACACCGGCTGGCACTGGGGCAGTCCCAGGCTGGACTCAGTGGCGGATGGGAACTGGATTCCGGGTCTGCCTTCAGGATCGGGACCAAAGGCAGACGACTGAAGTGAAGAGAGCGAGAGAGCGTAAAAGAGAGGAAAAAGAGAGAGAGAGAGAGATCTGACCCTCAGTTTTTATACTGAGCATGATGTGGATGGGTTGGAATACCCTGTTGGTCAGTTTTGGGTCACCTGTCTTGTCCACTCCTCCCCACAGGTGGGACCCCACTGCGCTTTTCCACTTCTGAACTTCCAACGTGGCAAACAACAAAGTTGGTTGGCCTTGGGTGTTATAGCGATAAGCATAAGCAAGAGCCTCTCTGCATACCATGCCTGGGCATCAGCTATAAACATTGGTCTTATCACTCTGAGAGATCAAACATTGTCTGCACAATATGCTGTTAATTTCAGTAGTTAGAAGAGGTCCAGCTAAGAAGCAAAGTTACTGAACAAAACTGGTCCAGTTTTACCTCAAACCAGGACACCAGCAAAGCCATGTACTGCAAACAGAAGAAATAAGAACCCCCCAGGCCTCCTCCCACCTCCCGTCAGTCCTGTTCAGTGTGGAGTGCAGGTCCGAAGGCAGAGACGTGTGTGGTCTCCACCTTCTGCTCCCACTGCTCTTTGCTACCTAGGTGGAACATCGCTGCAGTGGTTAAGGCTCCCCACCTGGACAAGATGTAACCTGCTTCTCGGCTCACTCTGGGTATGAAATTTCATCGAAGTTTAAGCTTAAATCTGAACCGTTTAAGCCTAAATCTATGCTTCCCCTCTTGCGGGAGACAGCACTAATGCTCACGCAGGCACATTATAGCCAGTTCAGGCAAGCCCATCCAACCAGAAACCAATCCAGCCATCATTAGTGGTTGCGTTCTGCTCTCTGAACCACTTCAGTTCCCAGTTCCGCGGGACGAGTACCAATTGAATACAATTTTCATCAGTTGCATGTTTTTAGACTCTGAGGCTACACTTTCAGTTTAAGCTTAAACCACTCAACGGTCAGCTAGGTTGGGCTCGTACCACCATGTCAGAAACCGACCCCAATGCCCTTGCCATCAGCAAAGGAGAGGGTGCAGCCCTGAAGCTCCCCAGCGCAGCGATTCTCTCCTGCTTTGCCAGGGCTCTTGCAGCCCAGCACAGGCTCAGCCATCTCTGAGGGCTTCAGGTCACTTTTGGCCATCCTAAGCCACTCTGCAGCCTCAACCTCTCCAGCTGCAGGCTTCTGCTGAAAACAAAAGCTCTTCTCCTTCGTCTCCCCTTCCCCAAGCTCTCCTGCACACTGGTCACAGCAGTGGGGTAAGATCAAGCTTCACCCAGTGGGAAACTAAACCAGTATGAAAAATACAGAGACAGACGATTTTTTTTTTATGTCATTGCCCTTGGATGCTGAATCAACGCACCATATTCTACATGAGCACTAGATCTGATTCAAGAAAGGAGGTGGAAATATTTGGTCAGCAGTTTAGGAGTCTGTTTTCACAGATTTGGCTCACTGCTACATCAGAAAAACACTCAGCTTGGTGCAAAGAAGGGGGCAGGAACATACGGCAAGAGAGGAAAGAGGGACTGTGGCAATGCCAGTTTTGAACAGCTCACGTTGTGATATTTTACACTTAAAGAATTTACAGCTTTGTCACTTAGGAATCATATTTAGAGCTCATAAAAAATCCAATAAAGTGGTGAGCCAAGAGCATGCTGTGCATTCCCAGGAACTGATTCTGAAGGAGAGCTGTAGATTTCGGGACTGACTCTTCCAGAACTACAGCAAACTATTCTTCTCTGGCCTGGGGCTCACGGAGACCAGAATGAGAATCCTATCGTGGGTGTCTGCACGCTTACATTAAAAGTTCCTGTACGATAGGCAGTATTTGGGGCGGCCATGCCTGTTGGCTCACAGCATATAAACTCCCGCCATCTTTCACATGCTGTAACACGGAAGCAAAGAGCATGAGTGAGAAATCCAAGTTATTTTTTCCCCCATTAATACTGGTGTTCTCTGCCTCTCTAATACCTTGTACCTCTTCTGGACCGTTAGGGTCACACCCAGCTACTTGGCTGATTTTACTTATTGGTAAAAGTTACGTTGTTTTGGGAACAGATGCTTAAATCAGTGCACTAAGCAAAGTCGAGTCAAGGTTCCCAGTCAAACGGAATTGCCCGACTTCCCTCTTTGTTCCTCTGCAAAGGCAATTTTAATTACATAAACTTCCCAGAGCAGTTCATGAGGAGCAGCTAAATTACAGACAGCAGGCAGGGACAGGTGGGGAAAAGTGGCTTGGAGCTCCGAGAGGTGTTGCAACCTGTGCTGTAACGCAAGAGAATTGGCAAAGCAACCGAATGTCATCAATACCGGAAGCTTCAGGGCTCTTTTCAGCGCTGTGATAAGTTTTTGACGTAAAGCCCCCACCAGCTTGCAAGAACTTCATCCTGCAATTAGAGAGATCTTTTCAATTAGCTTAATCTTATGGCTGGATTGTCCTGGCTTTATACAAATTATCTGCATTTCATTGAATTCATGATGAATGCAACCACAAAGCACGCGCTTATTTCTCCGGAGGCTGCCTCAGATTATATGTTGACAAATTATAGATTGACAGAGTATATGGTGACAAGCAATTCATCCTTCCGTTCCTTTCACCAGTCCGTCAAAGACAGAAACCCCACTGTACGCAGGCTGAAAACAACAAAACGAGCACATGAGTTCCCTCTCATGTGTCTAATTTGCTTTCAAATGGCGGGTTTCAGTTCTGAAGCATAAGGGCAAAAACATTCTCTTTCTTTCTACTTCAAGTGTAAGGGGGAAAAAATTGCGTGCGTAAGTACCGTAGGTAAAAAAAAACAACAGCAAATTCGTATTTTGATTTTTCCAATAGTACAAAATTTACATGGCCATTATTGACAGTAGAATCAACCTCAGATGTCTGGGGGGGGTGACTCGATACCCCCCACCCTCCCCTCTGTAAGGCATCAAAACTGTCCTTTTCAGTTAAAAACCTTCCAAAAAAAAATTACGTAGTACCCAACGCCTCATCCTCTGCAGGTTCATAAATAAATAAATAAATCCATATTCTCCCTTTTCAACGAAGGAGATGCTACACCATCATCATTTTCTCTGCATCAGCCTGAGCCAGTGATCTGGATCAAACCCAGCTGTCTGTAATGAGACAGAAAATACAAGGCGGAGAACTGCTTGCTGTTTCCTGCCGAGGTCTGAAAATGGCGAGACAACATATACTGTGTTTTGAAGAAATTTATCTATGCTTTCACCAGAATGGCTTGCAATTTGGAAGTCTTACTGAATACAGCTATACTTACCATATTAAAAAATAACAGATGTGTATCACAGAGCTTTGTTTTTCCAGTTTGGTGATAGTGGATTTTTTTTTTTTTTATTGGACTTAATGGACTGTGAATATTGCAAACGGAGCAATTTGTCTGACGGTCTGAATGGATATTGCCATTCCTGTTCTTCTCAAGTTCCAACGTAAATTTTCTAGGCTAAATCCCAAGTGCTGAATATTAGCACGGATTTAAACAGTTCAGCTTCACAGCTATCATCCGCTGGCCGGGTATGGAAACGGCATTCGCATTTGCCATGGCTACTCGTCTGCTGATACCCATTCTGCTCAAACACAGGCATTAATAAAGAGATAGGATCTTGCCCTCGTGCTCCGAAAACAGATTTTGAAGGGATTATCCAACCAATGGAAAATTAGTTTTTCTGAGTTCAATCCGGCATGCCTTCCCCCCACCATCCACTGCAACGTTAAGAATCAACATCTCTGCTCAGATTTATTCTCCAAAGGCCGGGGGATTTCACTGGGGGACTCCTATTAACATTCCCATAACGTAAGCGTTACCGTCTCTGTGTCCCGGCAGCAGCGGGTTTCTCTAACTTTCTGAAACACCTATTTTGCCAGAAGCTTTGTCTCGTGCAAGCAAGAGATTTTTAGATGATGTTTGCTATTTAGAGCAGCTAAAAAGAGGATAGGTATAAAGAGCTGATGGGGCTCCCCGTGAAAAGAAGCAGCGAGCGTCGTAGTCTGTATGCAGATGTGCTGTGGCATATCTTAAAAGCAGTGTCACTCTCCTTCAACCTTTTTGCGCTTAATTTTCCGTAGCGGGAAGTGGCAGGCCATTAGCAGCACACTCACGTGAACTGCTAATTCACCCCGAATGAAATCTGGGGGGTTTGCTGCCCGCCGCGTCCGCGCTGCCAGCCACCGGGCTGTACCGCAGGGGCCAATGTGACAAGGGGACGTATTTTACGTAGCCCAGATGTAAAACGATGCAGCTCTTGCAAGGCACTCGAGGAGGTCTTCCCTCTAGCAAACCTCCCTCTTATTTGATAGGGACAAGAAGTGGCACCTGATTAAAGATGCGAGCTCAGATGTTGATCTCTGGTCTTTGTAGGCTGCTGCACCGAGGCCACCAGATCTCCAAACTGAGCCGTGTGTGGTCTTGTATGGAGATCAGCATAGCTACTGCTGCTCTGAAGTATCTTGTCTCCACTAGAAAAAACAGCACATGGAAAAAAAAGAAAAAAAAAGAAAAAACCAAACCAGCTTTTTATAAAGGTGCCAAAAGGCATCGGAAACCGAGTGAGGCGAGCAGAGGGTAGCGTGCTTATCTACTCGCTTCAAAACAGGCACAGCCCCCTCATTGTGCAAGGCTGTAAGCAGAGCAGTGGAAGAACGATACCCGAGAGCGAGGCAGGTACAGAGAAAGCTCCATTTTTTGAAAGGTCCCATATTCAAACACAGGCACTGAAATTGGACTTTCTAAACCTGAATTTGAAGCATTTCCTAAGGGAACGCAAGCACCTATTTCACACTTAGCGAGAAATCGGCAAGTCAAAGTGTGAAGAAAACAAATTTAGCAGACTGAAAAGCACGAGCAAACACTTGAAGACGGCAAACACATCCTCATTTTTGAGCATGTCGACAGCATCTCAAGTATTTTGGGATGCATTAGCAGGGAACAGCTGTGTGTGAAACTAGGAAGCTTTAACTTCCTATAGAAGCACTCCAAAAATGAAAAATGCCATTGGAAATACATTTATAAAATTATCCATAATGGGGAATAGGGAATGGTTGTAATGTGGGAACTAAGGTGACACCCCTGAAAATGAGACAGAAAAGCAAGGCAACTCAAAAAAAAGGCAGAATATACACTACAGCATCTCACAGAGATGTTCCTTCATGTGGTGTTGCGTTGCCGTATTGCACTGGGAGCTGGAGGAGGAAAGGTCGTGATAAAAGGGACGGACAGACTGCCTGCAAGAGCTGGGAGGACGGAGGAGGTGCTGGGGTTAATGAGCCTTTAATTTCAGAAGAGAAGCTGGAAATGCCAGCAGGCTTTGGGCAGAAAAGAGGTAGAACCAAAATCGCCTTACTCCACGTTACGGGGAGAACTGGCAAGGCGGGCAGCTACATTAGCTTTTTGGATGACAGACGGAAAAAACTGTATTATTTTTAATCTCACGTTTGAGGATTAGCCTGATCTTTCTCTGATTTTTAAGGCCGCCCATGCTTGTGGCTTGGCATCTATCTGGAGAAAAAAACAACCTCTAAACTGCATGCCAGCATGCTCAGAAAGGGGTTGTTAAAAGGAAATGGCCTGGACCATAATTTTCATAATTGCCCGAGGGAGTTACAGAGTCAAACCATACCCAGCTTCGGGAGGAAACGGCGACCGAGTTCTCACAGCCACTTCTCGCAGCACTTGAATCCCTCTATAAAACCCCTTCCCGGGCCACGGAGCAGCTGCCAGGAATGACGGACAAGCAGGGACAGGAGCCACGCTTCAAGAAGAACAGGAGGTGGGATGCACGGCACCCGCCTGAGTCCTTACCACCCTCAGGACTGCACTGGCATGGTGACACCGTTATCTTTCTGCTGTCAAAATTCTTGCCAAATTCCATTGCCCGGAAACCACAGTATAATAAACTTCAAAAAGCCAAGTAACTTTAAACTTGGATAAGCAGGACATACCTGAGAGCATAGGAAGAAAAAGGCAGCCCACTGCTGTCTGCCTTCAAGTTCCCTCCCCTTCCCCCAGCAGCGCCCCACTGGTAGCTGCAGTGAGGTGAGAGCCAGGGAATAATGGATGGGCATCCAGGAGGAGGGTCAGCACCCAAGGAAAAGCATCTTCTCTCCCATGGGAACAGTAGCGCCATGGGAAATCATCACTCTTGGAGAATTAGAGCAGTTCACGTCCGGAAGAAAGACATTATTTTTAATATAATTCAACAGATTGTTATAAATGATGGATAAGAGATGAAGCCGCCTGTTCCAGAGCAAGGAGAGAAAGACTGGTAGGAAGAATGGGTTTGTCCCCTATGATCCCAGGATCTCAGTGGGTTTTAACTACTGAGAACTAAGCAGCATGTAAACCACTGTGACTAGTCAGAGCAGCACCAAAAGTATGGTCTGTCACATCCTTGGTTTTTCCCTAAATCCTCAGAAAAAAATCCTTTCTGTGCTGTAAGTGCCACAATTCTGAGAAAATTATACTGTGTATTCAATGTTTAACACTGACTTATACACAAAATATAGCTGTCTTACTCAAACAACCGAGACAAATGCTTCATACATTATGCACGAGTTCTTCCACAAAGCTCTTGATACAGATTATAGAGAATCAAGACATGCTGTCATCTTAGTGTTGAAAGTTTTGATAACACTGAATGATTAAATGACTTCATAGCAGACCCACTCCAAGGCTTTCTTGAGGAAACTCTTCCCTAAGCCTCTCTTCGTAGGAAGGCCAAAGTGATTTGAGTCACAGAATCACAGAATGGTCAGGGTTGGAAGGGACCTCTGGAGATCATCTAGTCCAACCCCCCCGCCAGAGCAGGGTCACCTACAACAGGTTGCAATTATTACTATACTGAGTCCTGGGTAATGAAAAATGTGTTGCTGTACCAAACAGCGGAGGAAACACAGGTACAGCTCAGTGCAGCTCTCCAGACTGGGAGACTTCTGGAGAAGGCGTTTAGTAGAGACTGGAGACATTTCCCTTCTTAGGCACCAGTACCTTTCTGAGAACATTAAATTTTAATGTGTTCAGAGGACCATTAAGAACCTATTAGGACTTCTAGAATAAAGCACTGTCTTGACATGTCCAGTTTCTGCCTGTTCTAAAAGTATTTGTTCTCCAAATAGTTTCAGAAAATACACATTTCCCTGGTTCATTAGGCCTGAAGAGAAGAGTAGATGGAGAAGTCCAAGAGGCAAGATAAGGCTTATTTCCTCATGTATTTCTCCCCTTCTTAAAGCATTGAATCATTTTTACTATGACAATAAAGGTCAGGGAGGCTGTCAGCCTCCTAGTGATGCAATGCCCCCTTAGCAAAGAAAGGAATTTGAACCGACGCCAGTTGATTAATCAGCTGGTGATCAACATCCAGATCATAACAAAACCCGGGGAGACTGGGCAGAGAGCTCCTTGTTATAATGAGGTCCCCGATATATTGATTTTGCATTTTCAGAGCCCCATGGAGTATTTTTCTCCTTCCCTATAAATGTAGGGAGATTGGTGCCTCTGCTCAGGGTCTGTGGTGTTCATCTCTCAGCCACAGACACAAACTCAGGTCTCAGGCTTTCCAGAAAACAGGAGAAGCTGCTTTGTGCATAAGCCTTTGGGACTTCTCTACAACATTTCATTCCCTCTGTGCCTTTCTAAATGCCTAAGACCAGAACTACACTGTCAGCACTGCTCCAGCATGATACTAATGCTTTGAAAAGTCACACTATAATGCGCTACTTTAGTGTTTATCTAAATTTCAGACAGACTAATTATCTAACTTTCAGGCTGAAAGCATTGAAAAACACATCAACGCAGGTAACTGGGGAAAAATGTGTTTTGCAGAGAGCTGGCTACAGCACAGCCGTGGGAGAGAAAAGCTGAGAACTCCCCAAGCGTTGTGAAGAAGTGTAAGTAGGGGAAGTGCCTTGTTTGGTAAAAGAAACTTATGAAATATGCAGAGCAAGGGGGCAGGACAACAAGGGCTTCAACT
>VZSZ01008963.1:225352-243394 GCA_013398815.1 Ibidorhyncha struthersii | reverse complement strand
CCCCAGTAAACCCAGGTCAGTTTAGTTATCTAGTTCATGTGCCTAAGATCTAACAATTACTCAGCAGAGCTGCAGGTCCTGCAGCACCATAACAGAAACAACTTAAAGTGACTTTCCTGACATGTCTAGCTGTACTGTCAGTCTTGTATCACATTTGCAACACCTTAAGTTTTATTGTCCCCGTTCCCAGCTATCTGTCACTATCCACTCACATATTTATCTACCTGCATAACTGTTCCTTAATTCAGATTAATGGAAAATGTTCCACCTGCTGCTCCTGCAAAGGGATAATTTTGGGAGAGCAAGCTGAAAAGCAGTTATGCCAACACGGGAACAACCACAGGCAATGTGGACAAGGGAGGGCACCATGCTCACCAGCAGCCATAGCAGAATAAGTGACCACAGCTTAAGATAGCCGCGTTCAGGCAGTATGAACACCCTCCGTAACGTTTATAGTCCTACTGCTGGCACATCAACATGTGGGACACTTCTAAATCAAACTGCTGACTTTTGTTTCAGACAAGAACAGCTATTCAAACAGTAAAAAACAGCAGTCTGTCTCCACATAGCTGAGACAGGAAGAAGAGGTAGAAGCTGGTGCTACAACTAGTTTATGTCCCTGTTGCAGCCATCCTCTTGTCTACAAGAGAGTTCATTAGTCTGGCAGGAACAGCAGGACAAACATCACATCTCAGCTTTGGTTCTCATGGCTGTTGAACTACTCTGAACTAAGATGTCACAAAGAAAATTTGGCTTCGTGATGTACAAAGGAAACATTAGTGGAATCCCAGTTTTCTGTTCCTCTAGTGATTAGTGCTGGCTACTACAGACTGTTCCAGACACCCCTTTCTGCCAAAGCAGAAAACCACCATCCAAGAGCATTAGAGTTGCTGAGATTCACTCCGGTCTGCTGTATCACATTCAGACAGCTGACTGGTATTTTATGAAAGCAGAACATGTGAGGCTACTAGGCAGATTTATAAACATGAAACATCAACACTGGAATCTCCCCAGGATGTCAAGTGGCATTAGTGTAATCTGGAGAAAAACAACAGCATCCACTCACTCTCCAGCTGGGTGGGTGAATTCATCGCTGGCACTTTGGAGAAATGTGCGATGACACTGCATACATTGCAGAGGAGCACGCAAGCCTTAAAAAGGCAAGTTAGTTTCTAGCCACTAGCTGCTTAAAAAAGGAAAGTAAGTAAAGAGCCATTTATAACTTCAAAAATATTTTGCCAGCAAGCTTTCATATTGACAAAGACATCTAAACTCAAATTAAAAGCATAGTACAGAACACTTACTTGCACTTCTCTATGGGATGAAGTTGGGTGACAGGGCCTGCTGTCCCGTGTTTTTCTTGCTGTCGGCGAATGTTCCTGGGTGGCTTTGCCACACTGGTCATATAAGCCATTTTTACTTGCCTGCCTAACACAGAAGCAAGAAGCAGAGGATATGTGACTTTGTTTGCCCTTTATGTTCAAAGCACAGTTGATAATATGGTTGTGTGGCAATTTCTACGTTTAAACTGGGAACAAAATAAATCAGAAAAGCAGAATCTGGTACCAAAGTAGTAACTGAACCATGGCAAATCATATACAGACTGCACACAGTATTTCCTCATATTAACTTTGGTATTTGTAATAACGTTTGCAGTCTTCGCATTGTCACTTGGAATCCTCAGTTTAACTAGTAAGGTTTGTCTACAGTATGCTGCAAATATTATGCACTAATGTATTGTACTAATGCATGCATTTATTTTTTCAGCAAATTGTAAATTAAAAGGAAGAGTGTTCTTTCTTGATAACTTCTCCTAGAGGTACAGCATTAGTGCTCAGTGCAAACAAATCACTAAACCCTACACATTAAGTGTCAAGAATAGCAGGAGAGACTGGGTTTGGTAAGCGGAAAAGCCAAGCACAGATTTTTACCTTTTGGTTTCTCAGACTGAGCTGAAAGAATATTTTTTGTAAGCACCTTCAGTTTTTCTTCTCTCTGATTAAACAGTCTCAAGTACATTTCACGCCAAGACTCATATTCCAGGAGGCTCTCATTTTTAAAATCTCTCTGGCAGTGTTTCTTCCACAAGTGGTCCGAATCTTCTGTAAACATCTAATTTGAACACAAGGTATCTTAAATCAAAGATTTAAAAATAACATTTTCAAGACTACCCATTAGCTGAGCCTGTAGACAAAGCCCAGTTCCCTGGTGGAGAAAGGTGCAGAACAGACCCCACTACAAATGCTGTCACAGGTACCCCCAACATGGAGCACGGCAATACCATGCAGATACTGACTTCAGTCTAGAAATCATATAGCTTCCAGTAGCAGAGCTCTATATTTGAGTTAATGAGCCATGCTTACAGGCTAGACTTGTGTTTCCAGCACAGGCTCAGGCCACACCAGCTCTCAACTTTAGGCACGCAGAGAAATGGCCAATTTGCACTACGAAGTGCTACATGCTCAGAGCCTCAATGTCCAAATGCATCATGGAGCTAAAGTCCTAACCATGTAGATAAGAAATCTAGCACACACGTGAAATCTCACCCCAGATACTTCGCGACTGTTATGCTTTGCGGCCTTAACAGTTTGTAACTTGAAAATGGTTCTATTATGACTTTCCCAGCTATTTCAGTGGTAAATACTGTGGTCTTTTTTGTTTTTCTGCTTATTTTTAGAAACAGAAATATTTTTCTACCCCCACGGGCTTTCACTTAGTCATCAGTAATAATTCTCTCAAATGCTTTAAATCCTGACACTTGAGAAAGGGAGCCTTGATAATGACAGCTGAGGTCAAAGAAATAAGTAGGCAAGACAGAAAACCAGTGTAACCCGTGGAGAGTCTTTATCAAAAAGGGTGCAAGGAAGGCAGAAACAGATGCCTTGTGTCCTCCATGGTTCCCTGAATTTAACAAGGCAGAATTTACCGGGTTACATTCCTCTATTCGAAACAACTGCTCTGGTGTGCAACGTGTTAGCACAGGCTCAAGAATTTCAAAGGGCACACCTCCTACTTCATGTAGCGCTACAAAAGAGGACAGCATTTTCAGTATCTCATTTATTTTACCCAGTGAGTAAGACCACTCACCAAACAGTTTAAAAATAAAAATACAAGTTAATTTTAGAAAGCACTAACAGAACATGTGTTTTGAAGTCAGGCTATGAAAATATTTATAAATCAGTAGTTCCATACTGACTGGCAGTTATATTTGAGGATGAAGAAAGCATCTTTGAATAGCTATTGCCCCATCTTTACCAACATGCATCACTCCCCTCTCTGCCTACGCAAGGGAATAAACAATTTCTTGATCACTCATTCCAATTTATGGAAACAAACATCTTGGAGGGAAAATAAAGTCAGCATGCTTTTTAGCTTACAACTTATAGGACATTGTATTTCAACTAAAATTGGAACTTTGAAAAGGGTAAGCTTTCAAAACAAAACTACATTTTAGCATGGCTGTAAATCCTTTAATCCTTTTTTTTTAAGTGCCTTTCAACATGCTCTGAATCACCTTTTGTAGGGAGGGGCAGTATCTTTTAGTAGGCCAGTTGATGACATGGAGAAAAAAGGAATCTGATACACTTTCAGGCACAGCCTACTACAAATCCCTTGAGGTACTCACAATCAATATTATTTTGAAGCACACGGATGCACTGTTCATACAGTGTAAGCATCTTTGAAAGACAGACTGTTTTAGAGCCAGAGTAAACCTGCATTTTAGACTTCAGTCTCCGTCCTGTGAATTGAATAGTCTCACTGACTTGCTGGGGTGCTTCTACAACAGGCGCTATGGAAGCTGCAAACAAAACATCAGGCAGGGTTTCTTTTACCTCATGACATTTTACACGCTTTAAACATTCAGCTTTGAGAGAAACACAGCTGGTAGGACACACGTATATTCATTTTTCCTGAAATGCAAAGTTATTGCATTACAGTTTGGGGCCTTTACACACATTATATGTTACAGAAGTCCATTTACCATCTAACACCAAGACAGCATGTACATTGCAAGCGAGCTGCACCAACTCAAACCAGCCTCACATTATTTAGCTTAGGTCTACATGAGCTGTATTCACATCTAGATTACCCTGTTACCAGTCTACAGCACATTACCAATCTTCCTGAGTTATCCTAGCGAAGCCAGAAGCTGCAATAGCAGTGATGTTTCAAGACCAGAGTCAAAAACACTGAAACCTCACCAGAGCTGGTAGGGGAACCACTGGCACTTTGTGTCTCCTACTTATAAAGATACTAGCAAGTTCCTATGCCGAAGCTTGACCTAGTGCTCCCTATATTTGTTTTACCTAAGATAATTTCTACTAAGGCTCTGCTTGCTATAAGATACAGACAGGAGTAAAGATACACAGAGCCTGTAAAACCACCACCTGATCTATGCCTTCTCTAGATCTGTGATAACCTTCCATAGTATTTCTTTATTCAGCAAGACATAAGAAGGAAGCCTTTATAACTCCCTTCAGCTTCAACATAATTTCTACAGATGAGACATTTCTTTGCCGTGGACAGATGAGCTAACATAGATTATTAGGAAAGGAGATAAAGACATCTCTACGCAGAGCTGTAAAAACGTGCACTATTTCACATTTATCAGCCTTGCATACTACTTACCTTTAAAGTCTGCAGCATATGACGGAGATGAGATTGAGATGCCTGTCAGAAATTTAGGCAGTGGAGTATTAAGAAGATCTTGGAGGGATGCCACCTTGGCCTGTTCAAAGTCAAGGAAACATTGCTTCAACATTACAAATTTGGGTTTACTGAGGCTTAAAATAAGCTAAAGAAAACCCTCAAGCAAACCTGAAGTTAACTAGGATAACTAGAATTATTTCTTTTCTGCACTAAAATTTACTCACTGGATTACTTTTCAGCGTACCCCTTCATACTCTACTTACCAAGACTACATCACAAAAGGAACTTAGTGGGATATCTGCAATTAGTGCATAAAAAGACATTGAAGAACAGAGTAGATGTGTTCAGCTAACAGGCTTTCAGATTGAGGTTAGAGGCATGCAGTGGACGAGACAAAACTGCAAGAATACAAAATCACAATTAAATGTTTAAAGGCAAACTAAATGGCATCCTGAAAGACAACAGCTTTATACCTGGTCTATCAAGTCTCCTATATCATGCTGGATACGCCATTTGCCCAAAGTTTTCACAGATAACCCCTTAAAAAGGGATTTAAATATGCAGCAGCCTGGTAAGTACTGGTCCCTACAAATGCTCAGCACTATGTGCAATATCTAAATTGAGTCTTAGGTGTCCTCCAATTGTAAGCCAGGCACTTACAGCCGAAAACTTGCATCTCCCTGCACTTCATTATGTTTAATAACTTTTCACGATTGCTTGAACATCCAAGATTTTTCCTCAAAGAGTTTATGGTAAGAGTATCATACACAAGCCTCTACATTAATATTTCTCCATCTGGGAGAGAAGATACTACATTCAGATTGCAGATCTTCCACAATAAATAAAGCCTGGAGCTTTCACAACACAGTAAAGATAAGAGACTGAAGAGATCTCTAATTCCCAGTGCACAAAAGGGCTTCATTTAAAGGTCTAATTAATACACATTTAGATCTACCTTGGCTCAGAGGAACTACTTAAGCTTCTTTCACTTCAAGGGACTAGGATAGTTCACATTGCAAACATGTATAAGCTATTTTCACATGCAATGCTGTGGTTTACTCCAGTGCATTAAAAGAAGAAAGTTTAGTTCCACTGAAGACCTTAACGTTCACTATTAAAGAACCACAGCATCTGACAAGACGAGTGCGCTATACACAAACAGCTGCTACAGTCACAAATCAGGCTGGTCAAGAACAGAAGAAGGAGACATTTTTCCAGAAGTAAGTACCTTTACTTTGCAGGTAAAAAGCAGATTAGCCGATATGGATCAAAGACTATTGCCATATTGGAAATCATCCTAAAAATACAAGACAAATTGACTGTAAACTGCCAGTATGCAATAAACAACAATTTTTGCGCCCCTATTACTGCAATTATTGGCAATTGTAATGCAGCCGGTACGTCAAAGCCACGCAATCTGTTGCTTAAAATAAATACATCTGAATTTCACTGAAAATAGGAGTCCAAAGCACTTATTCATCTGCAGTTCATTTGCTATTATCTCCACCATGCAGTGGTTTACCTTTTTATTGGGAATTTCTGACTGATCACCCTCACAATTTTTTACATCTTCCTCTCCCTCTTTTGCATGCGAAAATTTTGAAGTCTTTTGTGGTAATGAGCTGTTGTGTTCACTGCTCTTCTTTGTCCGTTCGCCTGTAGAACAAGCCTTCCTCTTTCTTTTTTTGGTAACCTGATCATAATTAAGATAAGATTCAAAAGACATAGTAGGGGGCTCAAATTCCTCATCACTAGATAATTTGGCTTTGCTTTTTACAACAAGTTTTTGTTTTGGTTTCTTCACGTGCTTAGGGTTTCTCTGTTTGGAAGCATCCTTACTAGGCTTTTCCTTCAGGGGTGGTAAGTCTTTATTGGCTACAGAGGAATGCTGCTTTTCTGAAACTTTCTTGCTGTCTGTGGAGGTTCTCTCTTTGAAGTCACTTTCTTTAGCTTGAGGATTGTTACTCTGGGAAGCATGCTTAGAACCACTGCTGCTGCTACATTCTATATTATGACATTCTTTTTGAGACTCAGAATCTCCATTTTGGTGGGTCTTTTCATTACAAGTACGCTGCTTATTCAACTTTTTAGAAATGAGAGCGCTACCGGAACTTCTGGAGGCCAGTAAAGATGCTTTGGACTTCTCTGAAGGCTTAATCTCCTTAGAAATAGAAGATTTTGTCTCATCTTTTTCAGTATTTTGTTTTCTTCCTCTGTGACCACTGCAACATAAAAAAAAAATAAAAAAAAAAATCACATCCCATGCTATAACTGATGCTGAATTGTTGAACAATCAATCTTTTTACCTACACTAGTAAACCGAAAAACATTAAATCACACCATGTCATAATTTTACAAGTCACAGAACTGTGCTTTGCTGAGCTCTTATTCTTCCATTATCTGCACAAAATCCCAGTGAAGCAGCTCTTGGGTCCAGCACCGCTAACTACTGCGACAAGAATTGGCAACAAGACAAGTGGGGAGTAGAGGCATAACCATCAGTAGGAAAACATGCCTGACACAGTACTGCTTGCTTTTAATGTGTTGGATACCACTTTTTACAGTCTTCCCTGCATGCTTTATAACACAGACATGGTACTTGAAATAGCTCGGAGACAGAGAATTTACAACATGTTCTGTAGGTGATACAGATTACAACACATCAGCCTTTATGCTTTGCTTATCATGGGTTCTGGTATGTCACTTTCTTATTGTTTGAACATCAGATTTAAAATGGACTATTGAGTCAATCTAAACCTTTGGCTTTCTCAGCTCAACTACTTCAAATCGTCAGAGGTCTGCAAAACATCTAAAGCACAGCTAGCCTGGCCATGGCAGTGGTGGCTGCTTAATTCTGAGAAGTTGCATCTCTTCTGTGTGACACCTCCAATAGTGGAAGCCTCTCTCAGTCCACAAGAACATTACAGGAAAGTCCTCTATACAACCAAAATCACTGGAGAGCTGCCTCATTTAACCACCACCTCTGGGAAGAAAGAGCAGGTTTCCCACTTCCCTGAAGAAGTGCAGAGCAGTGCCCATCACTGGCTTAGTCCTGCTTGCATCAGCTGGGAACCTAAGAACTTATACCATAAAAAAAAAAAAAAAGGCAGTCTGAGTGCCGGCTGGCTAATTGACTGATACTGGTTGCTCTGACATTGTATGCATGACTGTCTTGGTTTCAGCTGGGATAGAGTTAATTTTCTTTCTTTCTACTGGTTGCTGTGTTTCAGATTTGGTATAAAAGGAATGTCAATAATGCATATTGGTTTAGTTATTGCCAGATGATGTCTGTATTTTTTAAAGGACCTTTTTCAGCTTCCCACAGAAGCTGAGAAGCAGCACAGACAGAACAATGGAATGGCTAACAGAATATTCTGTACCATAGACATCATGCTCAGCATATAAATGGTGTTATCCTGGTGGCAGGTACTTGCGATCACTGCTTGGGATGGTGCCAGTTCCCCAGTTTACTGGGTGGTGAGAATGACTTGTGTCTTGTCTGTTCTTTTACCATTGTAATTAGTACTGCTGTTTTCCTTGTCTGATATTGTTCTATTAAACCATCTTTATCTCAACCCACAAGGTTGGGGGGGGGGTTCCCCTTTTCCTTTCCCCTCCTTTTCTCCCTACCCTTCTGGGGGAAGGGGGGGGAACGCACAAGTAGCTGCATGGTATTTGCTGCCGGCTGGCGTAAAACCACAACAAAGACTCATTTCTCTCATTCGATTTATGGGTTTGTCCTAATGTATATTAGGAATTCCAAACACTTTCCTCAGCTTTCTAAGCTGCATTTTACAAAGGTACACTACAGTATAATTAACGTTTTTTCTAAAAGTTAGTTCACACCTACCTTTTATTTTCTGGAAGCATAAGTTTCTTCCATCGTTTTACCAGGGTTTTAGCTACATTCCCAGCAGTGGCATGTCTCCTAAAACTGTTAACTGTCTTGCCTATGCCAGTTTCCTGTTGAAGACAGTGCAAGAAAAATGAGCAGAATAAATCACAACTAACATACCAAATAAAATCTTCTCTAAAACTGCTACAAACAGTATTAGCCTAGTAGTCAGAGCAGTCTTATGACAGCTAAAGAAATAAACACACTCTTTATACTGCAAGCACAGCTGAAGGAAAAGTAGATATTTATAACCAAATACAGTGAACAAAATGCAGTCTCAATTCATAAAGCTAAGGGAAGTCATTTTTCTCCATTAAATGTATTTCAGGAATTTCACTTGGCTGGAATGCTTATGCCCACAAAATGCATACCGCTCCACCAAATTAGACTAATCAATTCAAATTCCCTGTAGGCTTATGCAGGAACACTTTAGCACATAGAGAGCATGTATGATGGACGTATTGTAATCTAAAAATGCATCTCAACCAAGAGTAGTATGGAGTAGAAGGGTCAGGGGTGCAGAGTTCACATGACTAAACTCAGTCTCCATTTCAGCCACAGGAAAAAGAAAAAAAAAGAAAGACATTTAAAACCCGCCATTTTCTGTTTCCCCCCAGTACAATTATTTTCACAGTACCATTGTGCCTTAAAGTCTTGTTCTAGTGAGTTTTGATGTTGTTTAAGCACAACTATCTTGCAGACTTTGAGTGTATATATAATCACAGGTGGGTTTTTTTAATACTATCAGTAAGTGTCTCCGATTCAAACTCTCACTTTTAAGATGCATACAAAACCTGGAATTCACTAGGCTAGCAGCAACCTGTTCATGGTCTTGCTAACTAGTGAAATGGTACTCTTGTGTAGTCTAAGCAAGAGCTATACATGTGCTACTCCAACACAGGCATCAGCTCACACCTTCAAAAGGAATTCCTTAAATTCACTTTAAGGATATTTAGCTTCTATATAATTTGAACAATACTGGTTTGGTAGGTCAGAGAAATTTGGTGGGACTGTTTCCTGAAGCTGTTTATGTTCTTCAAATGCATTAAAACTATGAGGAGTCCTCAGCTGTAAGACACCTCTTTCCTCTATTTGACTTGAAGGTTTCCATTAAAGTCTGTCACATTATAAAAAATGTAAGTTTGCTGGGAACATGAATTGTCTGCAGAAGCCCTTTGTCATTTTAAACAACTAATTCCCATTAGATTATTTTGTTTTCTAATAAAAATACATAAATATTGCTGTATTCCAGTAGAAGTCTACCTGTGTTTAGGCAGGCAAATGCCTTTGCCTGAACAGGGTAGCCAAATATCTTAATTACCATATTTTTCTCTTACCCTTCAAAGAGCTCTCTTGCAAAACCCACACTTTTCTTCTTCCCAAAATACAGACACATTGCTTATAATAACTAGTAGCTTCATAGACCAGTGTGAGAATTTCTAATATAAAATTTGATAGTATGCAGCTTGGAGAAGGATACAAGTCACAAGTATCTTTACTTGGGATGCCTGCTCCTTAAATGCAAGAAACTAACCTTGAGCTGCTGATAAAAGACAGAAGATTTAGACAACTGACCTAAAGAATGGTCCATGCATATTTGTTGTGTCTTAAACATTGACTTGAAAGCAGTTTTACAGCTAACCCCGAGTAGCAAAGTGTTCTCTATATGCTCATATTCCTGCTCAGTACTATCACTGTTGGCATAATTGTATTTGTCACGTTGTATGCCCAGCTTCCAGCCGGCTTTTAGAAAAGGCTCCATGGTTCCTTGTACAGAGCTCTAAACGAATCTTGATTAAGAGTCAAAATTTAGCATGTTCACGGCTTCTATGATTGCAGACCCCTTACATTTACATAGTAGTTCGCTATGGAAGAGTTTAATGTATTATTGGTCACTTACCACTAGTATATCCAGTGACATATCCAAATCCTGTAGTACCTTGAGTATTTTTATAATCTGGAAGGAAACATTAGATTTTAAACAAATATTGATAAGTTCTATTCTGTTTTTCTCATCTTCATTCACCTGTTTAATCCAAAAGCACTCAATAGTGTTAAGAGGAATATCCAGTAACTCCACGAAAATTGTAAGCACTCCTTTCCTGCACATCAGGGCAGTGCTTGAAGTCTGCACTGTGAACCAGTACAGTTCTGCCAACCCGTAATTTCAATAACACCAGAAAATCCAGCAGGTATGAATTTACCACTACAGAGATTACATCAAAGATCAATAATACAGTAGTACAGGCTACATATATATGCCCACACTCTTGTGTAGCAGTGACCCTCACTTGTCACAGAGCCAACAGAAAAGCTGTATTATGCAGAACCAGCACCATGCAAAAATCAGCAAGTCTCCCAGCAGGTATCCCAGTCAGCAGCAGCACCACTCCTTCATCAGCCAGGGCCAAGAAAGAACAACAGGGCTGGTGGGAGCCCAGTTTGCAAAAAAAATATGGTTTTGAAAACTTAGTTGCAATTTGTACATTAACAAAACAAGCTCGAGCTAGAACAGCTGTTTTGTTTTGCACTGACAAAGTGTACACCTGTTACAAAACTCAACATTTCCATCAAAGCAGGAAAGACTTTTTCAAATACAAAATGCTCATCTTCCTATGATGTTTCAATAACACAAAAGTCTCATTTATAAGCAGAATATAAATTTCTTTGGCAAAATGATACATTTTCTTTGGCAACGGGTATACAGCACCCCAGAGTCTTGCAGTTGATCAGACACAAGCGATTTGCCTTATCTTTCTCAAACCTCCAGAAAGCTATGTTATGTGGATGACAGAATTAACATGCAACTGAACTAACAGCATTTCATAGTGTTTTCACAAAGCCTGGAATACTAGGCAAGTTTTTCAGATCATTGCCACTTCTAAATGCAATGGCAGGAACCTGCAGGATTGCAAAACAGACCACCCAGAAACTGTTTAACTGTAACAACAGCTATGCTAGCTTAAATAACTGATGAACTCTCACTTACTATATTAGATATTGCTTCTGAAATGGTGATGCCAGAGGTGGAAAAGGTAGTAAAATAAGTGAGTAGCAAACTCAAAGAAACAATTTACAAATTGCACTGGAGGGATATTTTTCTCCACTGTTGTTTTAAGTTTCATTATTTCTATAATGCATTAATAGTGGAATCCCACACTTGACACTGAATTTCATTGTGTACACTTCCTCCTGTAAATCATCCACCCTACAGCAGTGTTTCTGAGACCTAGAGAAGTACAGGAGAAATGCTTCACAGCCTGGAAAAACATGAGAAAAGCTGTAACAGTAAGACATACACTTAGTACCAGAGGTAACAAATCGACTCTCTCCCAAGAAGTCCAGCTAACTACAAAATGGCAGGACACCTACAAAAAAAGGCTTCCTGACCAAAATTTCAGAACCAGTACAAAAGCCATGTGAAGTTTATCTCCTGTTTAAGAGGAAGACGCTCCCTAAGCCAGCAAGTTGTGTTAAGAATATGTGCAGTGAAGTTAAAAACAATTTTGCACTTCAAAAGAACTACTCTTCCTTCTGAGAACAATACAAGCTTAACATTTAACTTTTTCTAGATGTTTCACAGGTATAGGCTACATATTTCATGAGCTGAAGACTTTTTCTAAGTAATCCTATCAGGGAAAAAATACGTTGCAAAGATGCTTAAGTAGAAAAAAAATAATAATTGCTCACAATGTTAAAGACAAGCATTAGAAACTATGTTGTCAGTGTCAGGTTAGTTCATTTAATTTAAAAAAAATCCCCATTCATTTAATTTATTTTGCAATGAAAAAGGAAGTAACCCATTGCTGACAGGTTATATTGTGGATGACCCGATACTCAAGCAGTGCAAGCCACTGGGAATAATCTCATAGGCCAGAGACAAACCTGTATGTAGATGAATACTAAAAGGTGTTTTCATTCAGCTACAAAGAAAATGAGGGTTTTGGACTAAGTTAATTCATAAAGCCAAGTTCATTTCAGAAGAACAGAGTCAGAAAGCAAGCAATTACTATTCATACAACTTCAAACCAACAGCCTAAATTACAAAAGTAGCCAGACGACAAGCATGTCCAAAAGCAGCCAACACATTGTAATGAAAGGCAGAACTTTCAAAATTTTCTAAACCAAAGACCACACTGTTCATTTTGCTTTCTTGAAATGTGTATCACATTGGAAAAGTAAGACAAACAAGAGGGTTTCATTAAAAAGAAAGCAGAAAGCATTGATCAAACACTCTGACAAGTCTTTTAGGAGAAGCGATCCTGATCTCTCAAAAGCAGGGAACAGCTCAGGCTGCAGTGAGATCAGCTGCTATGTATGCACAGGACTACCAAAGGGGACAGAGCTCCATTTCCCTTGCACTGTAACTGGGCAATGTAAACACCAACACCCAGCCTGCCGGCAGGAATCACCCATCTCTGTGCCCTTGGCATTTAGAACCAAACTTGGTTACAGACAGGATCAGGAAACAAGCAAATTTAATTTGTGGCAAACATCAGTAACAGCAGCATTTATCCTATTTGCTAGAGAGTTCCGGTTTCTCTATCCAAGACTAGGAAGGGCTGTTTGCTATTTAAAGCACACATACCAAGCTCCAGTATCTATGGGACTTTGGTGAAGGCCACAGAAAGGTATACCATGAGGTGCAAGACACAGTGAAGCCTGTCACCGAAACCAAAGCTTGTTAGAAACATGAATTTTGGCATCATGGTATTTATATGGTGCACCATTACAATTATTACATAAAGTAAGACAAAAAAGATAAAGTCCTTATTTATCTGAAGTCTGTTCTGACCAGGCCTTCAAAAACAAAATGAAGATTGACAGTTGAGGTGCCTCACTCTAACCATATATTGTACCATAGCATTTGTAGCCCATCTGCTCTCCTTATCTCACTGGACTGTACCCAGTAATTTTTTCCCCTAAGTCCGTCCATATACGCACAATACACATGTAACCCTCCACTGGTTTATTCTACCTTGCATACCACTATCAGCTACACTCTCATGGAAAAATTCTATTGACTTTAAACAAGATGGTAAAATTTACAGAAAAATTATGAAGAACGTAAAAGTTACCTCTATACACAATTCCTGAACTATTCTATATAGTTTCTAAATAATGTTCGAAAGCCTTCAGGATTGTTGTTTCTCCAATAAATGACATTCCAAGCAAGCCCAAGACACTGGTCTTCATGCAACATAAACAGACAACAGAAGCAGAGCCTTATGAACAAATTGAGAGCTGGCACACACATATTGGTGTGAGACAAAAGCAGAGTTGACAATTGGAGCAAGAGCAAGCTAACATGAAGGGGAGGAGGGAAAGCAGGCAGGCATTTGGAAAGCAAAGGGCAATGGTAACAGACAACGGGTAAGAAGCATGTGAGCAAACAAAAGTTTCCAGAGTCAAAACTGGAAGCAAGTGATGATAACAACAGATCTCAGGTGCACTGAGTTTGGCCTCTTCCCACTGCACCATCTTCCCTTATACAAGGGTCTCCTCATTTTTTCTAGCTGAGCCTGGACCATCAGGAAGGATGGGAACCATTAAGAGGTCCCCAGGCCATCTGCGGTCAACAGACCAATTCAACATTTCGCCAAAGTAACTCTTTCCTGCTTTCACTCTTTCCCTCCTCACTCACTAGCTGCATCTCTCTCTCAAAGGGATCCCTACTATTATTTAGCTTATTCTCTTCTATAATGCAGCCCATGAAATTTCACCAAGTCCGTAACTTCTGAGTAAGCTAGACGCCTCATTCGAAAGAGCACCAGGACTTCAAAGACAACAGATTAGAAAAACACAACACATTCCCAAGCAAGTCATTCCTATGTCCTCAGAAAAAAAAAAAAGGAAAAAAAAAGAAAAAAGAAAAAGGAACAACTTTTCGCAAAAAAAAAAATTTGTCTAGTTTTGTTTTCAGCTACAGAATTTAGTTATCTCTTCCTGCTAATTAAAGGAGTCTTCTTTCAAGCATCTTATACAACACAACAATGTAAACGCTAATCACACGCTTTACCTTGGTACTTTTAGTTTCAGTAAATTATGCTAGCCAGAGCTATAGCCATTCTCTGGCTGTCTTATTATCCTTCCAGCTTGACAGTGCTGTTTTTAAAAACAGTCCCCAGAACAGGACATAATATTCCTGTAATTGTCCCTCTAATACTATATAGCGGTAATAACATAACCCTGCTAAGCTACCCAAAGATAGCATTTATTCCATAAGCCACTGCATTGTACTGCAATTTCATGCTCAACTGGTAATACAGCAGAGCTCCGAATCATTTTCTGAGTCAATGCTTTCCAAAATACAGTCTCCTATCCTGAGTGACCTATATTCACAGCTCCTAGCTGTGACTTTCCACTGAGCCAGGTTAAAATGCGTGTTGCTCAAATGAATGTAGCCTAACACATGACTAAAGTTGGTTTCTAGAAGAGTCTCTCGTCATTTGACACAACCTACTTCAGTATTTGTAGTATTTCCCTACAATGCTGTCTTCTAAATTAAGAGAGATTTGAATAGCATCACGTCAAGAACAGATGCATAATCACCTCCCACCCCCAAAAAAGCCACCACAAACCCACATCCAAAACCAGGAATCAACTGTTTTCTGATGAGGTCTGGCACTTATTTTTGGCGAGTGCAACTAAAACCCATTTTATGTATTGCATCAGGTCCACAGCATTGCTACTGTAATCAGAATCATACAGAAGCAAGTCTTAAGAGACTTGCATATATTTATGAGTGTCAGCTGAATATAATCTGAGATAAATTTGGCAGTACATATCTACATAAAGTCTCATCAAGCGGCATGGATCCTGGCACCATCCTTTAATTCTACAACAATTACATCTTACATGCAACATCATGCAGCTGCTCAACACATTCCTTCATGATCAACGTCAATAAAGACCATTTCATTTACCTGTATAAACAATAGCACAGTATTTTTTTCCTGTCCTGCTGAAATTCCCTAGTACCTTGAGCATCATTCAGTACCTAAATCATTAGTTCTGTTCATTCTTTGGTCAATTCTCTGACAACTCACTGGGGTAGCTATCAAACCTCACACATGAAGAAGCTTTTGACATGAACATCAATGTTCTCCATCTTCCCTGGTTACTTTCAGATGAGAAAGTAGTATTAAAAAGTGCCAAGACAAATATTGTTCTCAAGTATGGAACAGAAATATTTGACAACACCAACACTTAGCCACATATGCATCTGTAATATTGATTATTCTTTCCGCACATACCTAGAACTCTCCTCTTTGCCTTTAAGCATGATAACCACGTTTTCTATTACTAGATTTGCCTTTTATTAGCAACGCAATTCACTGCCAATTTATGGCTAACAGTTTGTCCCTTCTCCTACCACCCCTTAGCCCCTGTTATCTGTAAATATTTCCATTTCACTAGACACAGTTTTACCAGCACAGCAGAAGTGCTGCAGCACCACCATTAGTCCCATTTTATACAGCACCTGCTTCCAGTCATGGCACATAAAAACTGTGCATTTCCTCCCTTAACAGAGCCAAATCTGCCAGGGCTATTCACATTTTTCACTTGAGTTGAATGTGTTTTGAAACTTATTGTTTTGGGATCACTTAAAAATTAATTACCCCTATAATTGTTTCTTTCTTTTCCCTTCCAATCTCTCGTTCAGAATAGCGTGTCCACACCAACCTCAAATATTAAAAAATTCAAAGACCAAAGATCTGATCACTTCTGTAGCACAATAAGTCTTAGGCTCATTGAACTGCAAATTAAAACATCTGAAGAAGCACCTGCACAGATATTTGCATTTTGGACAGATACAGCCTACCGCACTGGCATTCAGGAAGTTAAACCATTATTGGCTAAGAAAATAATTATTTCCTATATAGGCATACACACACACTTTGAAAACACACAGTAGATATGATTAATAACCAAGCTTTACAAGTTCATTAACTACCAAACACAATGCAGATTGAATTTCACCACCACCCTCTGCCTCCAAATACTCCCACAAACTTTTATCAAGTTCTAATGTCTTCGAAACCTATCATGGCAAATGCATTCTGTATTTTCAAACTGTATTCACCCCTCAAAGAGAAACCCCACCCTTTCAAATACACCTTCAGTCAAACACGGTTTATTACTTTGTAGAACAGTAAGCCAAATTTGGCACATATGCTTCGCTTCCCTTTCCTTCATAGTGCAGGCTGGGGCTCAGAGAGCCATGGAAGGTGTCTTCTTCCCCATCTGGCCTGGAGCCTGTGCTTATCTCCCTGTCTGCCTCCCGGTACCTCCAGTGTCAAGAGCAGCTTCCACAGGCTGCTCTGATTCATCTCCCCACTGATGTCTGCTTGCTTCAAGTAGTCCTTATCTAGTCCTTGCAGCGACCCAGCAGCCCCACTAGCCTACAGGTTGCTTCATTTCTTTCACTGATAACAGCAGCTCTGTTCTTCTTGCACCAGGAATAACACCACCGCAGGGCGCCACAGCTCCCACACGTCTTGCTGCACACCGCTAAAGCCAAGTGGAAACACCAAGAAAACACAGAAATTAGCACTTCATCTGCTGCGTTCTGACCTTCCCACCAGGCACTTCACACAGCCAGCACTACCTGTTCCACATAACCACCCAACACCCGCTGCGGCTGCCCTTCTCCCCCTCACCCGGCTGCACACACGGCCCCTTAAGGGGTCACCCACAGACAGCTCAGCCCTCACCCACCCGCGAAACCACCATGCGTGACCTGACCGCTCCCCAGCCTTCCTCCAGCCCCTCCCGGCCACGACAAGAGAGGGGAAACAATGGAGACGCAGGGCCGGAGTCCCACACAGGGACTCCCCCCTCAGCTCAGCTCAAAANATCGCCTCAGCGCGGCGAGGGCCACCGGCCTCGGCCCGCTCGGCCACGGGCCTCCGCTGCTGCTTTACATATATACACGTACGCATATATAGTATACGTTAAGAAATCGGGGCAGCGCCCGGGGGGACCCCCCTCCGCCGGAGCCAGCGCGGCCACACCGCCGGTACCTCCGCGGGCTCCCGCGCGCGGCCCAGCCGCTCCTTCAGCTCCAGCGCCCTCCGCGCAGCGCTCCGCCCCTCCGCCATGGCGCCGCGCTCGGCTGACGCTGCCCGGCCTGGCCCGCCCCGCTCCGCCGGGGCTGCTCAGCCCCCGCCCGCCCCTCTTGTAGCAGCGCCCGCGGCGCTATAGGCGGCGGCCGTGCGGCCCGGCCCGGCCGGGCCCTGCCTTTGGGGAGCCGGCCGGCAGCGGCGGCTCTCCCCGTCCCCGCCGGGCGCCAGCGGTGCCCGCTCTTTCCTCAGCTCCACACCCCCGCCGCCCCGGGCTTTCTGCCTCTCGCCACGCCGCCTGGCGCTCCGATCCGCCTCCAGCCGGGCGCTGCCCCGGGCCGACCTGTGAGCTTTTCCCCGGGGACTTCATGGACGGAGGTCGATGGGCAGCGCCCGAAGCGCGGCGGGGGGCCGCGGGCAGGGGGGGGGGGG
>VZSZ01008963.1:178925-225248 GCA_013398815.1 Ibidorhyncha struthersii | reverse complement strand
CGGGGGGGCGGCGCCCGAAGCGCGGCGGGGCCCTGCGGACAGGCGGTGCGGGCGGCCGTGTCCTGGGGCCGGGCCCGGGCTCTGGTCGGCGGTCGCATGGAGGCAGACACAGCCAACGGGGCCTGACCCGAAGTGGCTGTTCCCTGCCGGGCTGTTTGGCGATCACAGAACGGTCAGGGTTGGAAGGGACCTTCAGAGATCATCTAGTCCAACCCCCCTGCCAGAGCAGGGTCACCTACAGCAGGTTGGGCAGGACAACATCCAGGCAGGTTTTGAGTATCTCCAGAGAAGGAGACTCCACAACCTCTCTGGGCAGCCTGTTCCAGTGCTCTGTCACCCTCAAAGTAAAGCAGTTTTTCCTCATGTTCAGATGGGATTTCCTGTGTTCCACCTTGTGTCCGTTGCCCCTTGTCCTGTCCTGTGCACCACCGAAAAGAGTCTGACCCCATCCTCTTGACACCCGCCCTTTAGATATTGATAAGAACTGATCTTGCTTGAGTGAGACCCCTCTCAGTCTTCTCTTCTCCATGCTAAACAGACCCAGGTCTCTCAGCCTTTCCTCATAAAAGAGGCGCTCCAGTCCCCTGGTCATCTTCGTAGCCCTCCACTGGATTCCCTCCAGTAGTTTGTTGCCTTTCTTGAACTGGGGAGCCCAGAACTGGACACAGTACTCCCAATGTGCCTCACCAGGGCAGAGTAGAGGGGGAGGGTGACCTCCCTCAACCTGCTGGCCACGTTTTTTTTGATGCACCCCAGGATACTGTTGGCCGCCTTGGCCACCAGGGCACATTGCTGGCTCATGGTCGTCTTGTCCACCAGGACTCCCAGGTCCCCCTCTGCAGAGCTGCTTTCCAGCAGGTCAACCCCTAACCTGTACTGAGGCCAAGTCCATGAAGGCATGACTGTGCCCGCCAGCATGCTCCTGCAGTCCTAACCTGCCAGCGAAGGCAGCACTCAGGCTGAAAAGGGCATCCTTTTCTTTCTGTCCTGCCTTATTACAGCCTGATGGCTAGTGCTTTTTTTTGTTTGTTTTTTTGAGAGAGAGACAGAGCGCTTTTGGGCCCTGCAGCTTTCAGCGTGGTTCCCCTGTGGTTTACCTAAGGTCGCAAAAAACGTAGGGCAGGGAATCAGTCTTTGGTGCTACGTGAACTGCATTGCTGAAGTGGGATCTTTGCCATGGAGCTTGCTGGGGCTGAGCATGTGCGTGAAAGACTCCAAGCTGAATGACTCCCTCCTAAAAAATCTATAGGTTTGCATTATCTCCTTGGAAGTTAATGTAGATATAATTAAAACATATATAGAACACCTTTCACTCTTTAAAGCAGTGTTTGGGGGAAGTGTTAAAAAGAGTGTATCCAGTCTGAATTACAGAGGAATTTTAAGTAGAGAAAAGTCTGATATTTGCACATTAGGGTTACTACTCTTGCAAAATAGATCTTATTACAGCTTGGCACAGCCTATAGCAAATTTATCAGTAGAGAAACCAAAATAGCTGGTAGGGCAGTACAGTAGGTAGAGAGCTTAAGTTGGATATGGACAAAACAGATCTAGGTCCCTGTTGCAGACTGGCTCTCTGATTCCAATGCTCATCTTGTATTTTACAGAAATAATTAACCCATCTTCACAGTGTGTAGAGACTTTATCAACCCTGCCTTAAAATCAGCCATCCGCAACTAGTTACTCTTTCTTTATTTTTCTGGCCCTAGTAATATGAAATTACTTATACAAAGTGGCATTTATACAGAAGAAATCTTGGAAGAGATTCATCCCACATGAGTATTATGGTTAAAGTAATCTTGGAGTAAGGAAGTTGAGGCTCAGATTGTCATATGGATTATGCAATTGAAGCTGGTTTTCCCATATGTTGTTTGAAAGCCTTAATTATCAAGTTACTGGGTTTTCTGGGATGAGGAAAATCTCCTTGCTGCACTTCTGCCCAGTTATTCTGAAAGATCATGACTTCATGCCAGTGAAAAAGAAGAAAACATTTAAAATCTCAAAAACTTCCCTGGGGCAAGAAAAATGTTTCTAGCACCAGATCTAACTGTAGCATTTCTCATATCACCTGTCATAACTTTGGCAGAGGAAAGAATTCCAAGTTTACTCGGTCCTTCAAAACTGCTGGCCAATGCTGATTGTTATGAGGATTCATCTGTTTGGCACCGATGCAGGACTCCTGTCAGGAAGAAGTGGGGTTGCCACACACAAAAATACAGCTCCAATAATTGCTCTGTCACTACATGCTGGAGAGCTGTGTTGTGACATCAGCTCCGCTCTAAGGCTTGCAAACCCTCATCTCATCCCTAGGGTCCTCTCCATGCCCTACTGTCAGTGCTGGGTGAGTTTCCGAGGAAAGAATGAAACCAGAAGGAGAAATAGGGTTTGCATGAGCTAAGGAGAAGAGCTAGGGGAGAGTTTCAGGGGTGGATCGATGTGAGAAGCTTGGCTGGGCAAAATCAGGCAATGAACTGGGAGCGAGTAATCGAGTACTGGGGGAGGTCTGCATAGAGGGGGAGGTCCAAGTGACCCACCTGGGGTTGGGTGTCTTGCTGAACACGGTTCCTCAAACCACCTTCTGTGAAATCAGGGCCTGTGTGTTTGATCCTAAATAGTAGTAACTTGTAAGTTTATTCAGCAGCTTAAAAAGAAAACCAGTTTCTTTTCCATCTTTTACTGAAAAGACTACAGTTCCCACTGAAATTCAATATGCTTTCACAGTTATCTCCAATCTGCATAAGGAGCGTCAGCCTTCCTGAAGACATTACTGGTGTGATTACTCAATACATTCAGATTAATGCATTTAAATATATTTTTCATAACTATTTATCGTAGTGAACTAAGTATGGGCTTTGGGGGTGCATAGTATTTGGCTGAGTATACACAAAGGGCTCAGAGCAAACAAAGCAGTCACAATCTAAAGCTGAGCCTGAGTTTTGTTGACGACTTTAGTTGACCAAAGTAGATCTCCATGGGGCCTTATCTGTGATGCTTGCATTCTACCAATAAATCAAAGCATGCTGTCTTATCATAGAATAATACAATCACACAATGGTTTGGGTTGGAAGGGACCTTCAAAGATCATCCAGTCCAATCCCCCTGCCATGGGACATCTTTCACTAGGTCAGATCAGTCAAAGCCCCATCCATCCTGACCTTGAACACTTCCAGGGGCATCCACAGATTCTGTAGGCAGCCTGTTCTAGTGTCTCACCACCCTNTTGATGTGGGGAACCCAGTGGTCCACACTTGTGGATCTACCTACCGTCTTTACGTTCCGCTCCCTTTCCTCCCTTGTACCTGTTCATTTGGAGGATCCAGGCTTGTCCCCCCAGTTTCCAGAGGCCAGGCAGCCCCAGGAAGCCAAGCTCCCGTGGCTGGGCAGAGGCAGGGAGTGAGGCACGGAGAGGAGGGGTCATTTTAAAGAGCAGCCGAGTGCAGGCTCCAGTCTCTTCTGCTCACTGTGACAGCAAAGCGTCACACTGGAAACCACGAGCTGGGACTTACAAAGTGGCCTCTGATCTTTCTTGCTTTTTTACCACAGTTCCTCTCTTTTTGTCTCCTCATTTTTCCAAGGAAGAGGCATTTTCATTGACAGCTTCTTGGACAGGTCTGGGACACCCATTTTTCTGAGGAGGGTAAGGGGCTTTTAACTCCTCACTTTGACAGTGGTTAGAAGTAACATTTTAAAGGAGGGGGGAAGGTTGTTTGTTTGAATGCTTTGTTTTGGGACCCTGAGTGTCCTTTGGCATGAGTTGTTCTTAAGCTAAAATAAATTAGGTAAAAGCAAACAGCTATAGAAAACCAAATCAACCAGGGTTTTCAAAGTTCAGTAACTTGGATTTATGATAGGATCATTTGATTTGTTTCACTGGTTTTGCATGTCCTGCCACTTACGCGATTACACACTAAACTAGCTGATGACATTTCTGCTGATGGAGAAGCGTTTTTCAGGAAAAAACTTTGGAGAGTGGACATTTTTGAACAGGGAGCTTAAAATGTCATGGATTTACACGAACTCTGCAATGACGCAGTGAGGCAATAAACGTTAAGTGCTGCATGTATTAAAATTTTTAAGTTATGGGTCTCTAAAAATATTTAGAACCACAAATATGACTGCTGAAAAAGTATGCCCTTGCCAGCTATAAAGTTGTGGCTATTAATATGCAAAGCTATAACTACGTGGGTAACATGCAAAAACATCCAAAAGTTTCATTTTGCTTTTATTCTTTGTCAACAAACATGCATGACACTTGGGTTAGCATAGGGTTTTTTGCAAAAAAAAGTTGTGTTGAACCACCAAAGTGTACTAAAACTCCAGCTATACCTTCGATTGAACCTGTCTTAAAATGGCAAGCTGCTGGGAGGTTGCTATTCTGGGAGGTGACTCTGATAGGTCTCAACAGATGCAGCTCCTGGAATGCAGCCGGAGCGGGGGGGAGCCGGGCAGCAGCTGACCCCAAGCCTGGCACACCAGCATTTCGGGGATCGCAGCTCACGTCAGCACGGGCTGACACTGACACTTTGGGCACACATGGCCTTCTCCCTGGCCTGCTCTGCACATGGTTGTCACCCAGCAGCAGCACCAGCAGCAAAAAAAACCTCCTGGTGCTCACAGGCAGCAACCATTCCTTTCTATAATTACATTGCCTTTTTGTTACATGCTGTGTGCTTAAGGAAAATTTGATGTGCTGACATTTTAGATTGAAATACTATTGGAGTTTTTTATTAAGTTACCTAAAATAATCCAGTCATTTGTTTTATTGTTTCATTTCTTCGCGAATTAGTGCAAGGATCACAGAGAAAATTAGCTGGTGTAAATTGTTTTAAAATCAATAGATAAATTGAAGATAAATGCTATATTTGAATATATTTGAATGCTGATCTCAGCAACTCTGTTTTAACTGTGTTACTGAAGATCATTGCTTTCCTTCAAAGTGTATTTGCACATGCATATATTTATCTGGAATAGCTCCTTTGAAAATTACTTCGGGGCCGTCTCACATTGCATTTGACAAAATCTTGGCCCTTCATTTCAGCAAGATCTGGAACTTGCCTAGAGTTGATAGGTCTAATTCAAATATCCATTCTAACATAATGGGAGTAATTAATAACCTTCACACATAAAGAACTTGTTTAAAATAACACGTCCTGCTAGTGTTTGCATGACATTTTTCTCAAATTCCTAATTAGGCAAAAATCCTAAATGTAGGATTATGTTTCAAATTACTGATATTGAAAAGCAAGCAAAGTGTACTATGAGTAGAATATATTTGTGAATCCGACATGAGAAGTAGAGTATCATCAGTCTAGAAAAATCAAAAGTTACAAAAAACTGGAAGCAATTTGGAACAGATGCTAAATCTAAAATCAACACTACATCATACTAAAATTCACTTTATCTTTATGTCTTATGTTGCCTCCCACATGAATTTCTCCCACTCTTAACATTTCCTGGTCAAATTCCAAACTTGCCTGTAAGTCTGTACTAGCCCTGGAGTAAGGATGAACAAAGTTAGGGTCCCATATCTTCCCTGTACTTCAGACTAATGAGTTCATCTCTAGAGCCTGACTGATTTAAATGTGTATTTATAAAATTCTACACTCTGGCAAACTCATTTAATGTTTAGGAAGAGAATTCAACTCTTTGAATGTGGTGACAATAGGGGAATGTTCTTTTTATGACCTTGTTGTTAAAAAAAAAGAAGGAATTCTTTTTAGGTGTTGTAGGTGTATTCTTCGCAATTTGAGTATCCATTGTTATTAACAAGCATCCACACTACAATCTAGGGCAGTATAATAGTTCTTAGGAAGACAGATTATCCTGTCTGTTGTGGTTTTGTGGCATTTATATGTATTGACAAAGTTACATTTGTTGCACAATCACTCCGCTATTAAATTTCACAACTGCAGTGTAGCTCTAAATGTTTTAATTTTATTTTTAGCAAGCTCTTGGCTGTAATATTTCATTGCAGTCATGGCCCCTAAGAAGAAGAATGTGAAGAAGAACAAAGCAGATATCAATGAAATGACTATCATTGTGGAAGATGGCCCCCTCAGTAAGCTAAATGGCTTGAATGGACTTTTAGATGGAGGAAATGGTTTCAGCTGCATCTCATCTGAAGTTTCCGACCCATCATATAGCCCAAATCTCTTGGAAGGTCTAAGCAGAATGAGACAAGAAAATTTTCTTTGTGATTTGACTATCAGTACCAAAACCAAATCCTTCAGTGTTCACAAGGTGGTGATGGCTTCAAGCAGTGACTACTTTCACAACATCTTAAAGAAAGATCCCTCCACTCAACGAGTAGACCTCAATGACATATCCCCCTTGGGTCTAGCTACTGTTATCACGTATGCTTACACTGGAAAACTTACTCTCTCACTTTATACAATAGGTAGTATTATTTCGACAGCAATTTATCTGCAGATTCACACCCTTGTAAAGATGTGCTGTGATTTTCTAATCCAAGAAATCAATGTTGAGAATTGCATGTACGTTGCAAATATTGCAGAAACATACGGACTAAAAACAACCAAGGAAGCAGCGCACAAATTTATTAGAGACAACTTCATTGAATTTTCAGAAACGGATCAGTTCTTAAAACTTACTTTTGATCAGATTAATGAACTTCTTGCAGATGACGACTTGCAGTTGCCTTCTGAAATTGTTGCATTCCAGATTGCAATAAAATGGCTGGAATTTGACCAAAAAAGAGTAAAGTTTGCTGCCGATCTCTTAGGTAACATCCGTTTTGGTACCATCTCAGCTCAAGACCTTGTCAATTATGTTCAGACTGTGCCAAGAATGATGCAAGATGCAGACTGCCATAAGCTCCTAGTGGATGCCATGAACTATCATTTGCTTCCCTACCACCAGAATACACTGCAGTCCAGAAGAACGAGGATCCGTGGAGGTTTCAGAGTCCTAGTTACTGTGGGGGGACGACCCGCTTTAACAGAAAAGTCTCTTAGCAGAGACATCTTATACAGAGATCCTGAAAACGGATGGAAGAAGCTGAGTGAAATGCCTGCTAAAAGTTTTAATCAGTGTGTGACGGTGATGGATGGATTTCTCTATGTGGCTGGTGGGGAAGACCAGAATGATGCCAGGAACCAAGCCAAGCATGCAGTCAGCAATTTCTGCAGGTAACTGGTTATATTTAAAATCGGATGGAGAGATCAATTCTGAACAATGCAGGTAGATAGACCAAGCTAGTTTGTGATGTGCAGCGCGGACTGCTCAGATAAATAGAAAGGGGACAGGGTTGGGGAGGTGTGGATGCTATTCTATATTAAAGTGTGAATGAACAGAAATATGCAACTGAAGTTATGCAAAAACTTCACCATGGTTACACATGCACAATGAGAAGTGAGTAAAACAGAGAAAACTTCCTCCAAGTGGAGGAAATAGAAACATAAATAAGAAGTTCTCGGATGTTCCAAGGTACCATTAAAATGCACGAAATCAGATAAAGTGAGACTTTTTAAATTTCAGGAGCTTCCGATGCCTCACAGAAAGTTCTGCAAACCACCCTTTAGGTATTATAATCTTGAATTTCCATGCACCGTCCACTGTATTTTCAACAGCTTTTATATTACATTTCATATCCTTTAGCCCTTTTGTTTATTGAGATTTTAGATACAATGTCACTGTCTCTTGGAAGGCTGTATGTCTCTTCTACAGTGTGCTCCAACTAATACCTCACTTGTGAAGTATTACAGTTCCTATCTATAGTCATTCGAGGACTGCACTGGTGAGAGCAAGAGCAGAAGCATTCATAGGTTAACATGCAGTAGTCAAGTGGATGGCACTCGTTTCTGAATAGTTCAGCCTAAAAGCTGATGACACGCAATAGCTTGAAGCAAAGGTGGGAGTTGAGACAACTCAGCTTTTTATCTACAAACAGGCTATGGACACGCAATTGCGATATACAGCCACAGTCCCCCAGTGCTTCCTTTCCTGCTCCCAGAAGGAACATTCAGATAACTTCCCCTGAAGACATCAACCAACATGCAAAGTTAATGAACAAGGAACCTTCTCTAGATCGTTTCTATTGTGCAATCTACTTTGTCAGAAAAATATCTCACATAAACGAGATTATACTGTTGTTCTCCTGACCTGCTTTTAAGCTATGCCTCACATTCTCACAAGAAGCTGTGTGCTTGGTGCACACCTTGGTGGTGGGGGAAAACCTCGTGGTCCATGGCTGAATGGGTTCTGCTCCCTGTTCTGCCATTAACTTCGAGCATGTCAAGTCACATCAGTCTGCCTGTGGACTTGCTTTCAGAGCTGCAGATGACAATGCAGTATGAGAGCCAGCAATTATTATTTACTTTCCTATAGTCTTTTTCTCGTGTGATTCTCTGGTCGCCTCAGCATGCAACAGGAGAAATGTATGGGCGTACTAGTGTACCTCACTCAACTCCTTCAGGAGTCATAATGTGCTATTTCCTACTTCAAAGTTGCTCATTTAAATGTCAGCGACAGAGAATGTTATTTCAGATAGGTATGGTGTTAGGAAGCAAAGATGTTCTTTCCACATAATTCTTACTCCATATGAGTGGCAGGGAATGAATACTTACCATGTAGGAAGTACATGGAAGTATAAATCAGCACCTAACATTTTTTTAAACCCTTTGAGTAAATTTTGACATCTTTTCTGTAGGTGTAAATTGCAAAAAAACTTCTAAAATTTCTATTGTATGATTTAAGTATCTCTTTCCAGTATTCTAATGAGGTTATTATACAAAATCAAATTATAGAAAAGAGTCTGATTTACTTTATTGAAATAATACCAGGTTTGAATGATACAAACAAATTTTTTCTCTAATCAAAAGCTAAATTTATTTAGAAATTTAGCTAGGAATACCGATTTCATTCCACTGACTTGTAATGGGCTAAATAAATAGCTACAATTTTAGCAACTCTGCAGTCGCAGCAGTAGTGGGACGGAGACAGGACTGTAGAATTTAGCAGAGCAGTATGTGAGACAGTTACCCTCTTTTTTTTAATGCTTCCAGATACGATCCTCGTTTCAACACCTGGATTCACCTGGCAAACATGAATCAGCGGCGCACCCACTTCAGCCTGAATGTGTTCAATGGCCTCCTTTTTGCAGTGGGTGGTCGCAACTCTGAGGGGTGCCTCTCCTCGGTTGAGTGCTATGTGCCTGCAACTAATCAGTGGCAGATGAAGGCACCCCTGGAGGTGCCCAGGTGCTGCCACGCCAGCGCAGTGGTGGACGGTCGGATCCTGGTCACAGGAGGTTACATTAATAACGCTTACTCTCGCTCGGTGTGCATGTACGACCCCAGCAAAGATAGCTGGCAGGATAAGTCCAGCCTCAGCACCCCAAGGGGGTGGCACTGTGCAGTGTCCCTTCTGGAAAGGGTCTATGTCATGGGTGGGTCTCAGCTAGGGGGGCGAGCTGAAAGGGTCGACGTTCTCCCCGTGGAGTGTTACAGTCCTTACACGGGGCAATGGAGCTACGTAGCACCCCTTCAAACAGGAGTTAGTACGGCTGGCGCCTCCACCCTTAATGGGAAAATTTACTTAGTGGGTGGCTGGAATGAAATAGAGAAAAAATATAAGAAATGCATTCAGTGCTATAACCCTGATCTCAATGAATGGACGGAGGAAGATGAGCTGCCTGAGGCCACTGTGGGCGTATCCTGTTGTACAATATCCATGCCCAACACCAAGACAAGGGAGTCCAGGGCCAGCTCAGTCTCTTCTGTCCCAGTCAGTATTTAAATACGGGTCTAACCAGCCATAAGGAAAAATGTTTACCAGCACAGCAGTATAATTAACCCTTTAAGTAGCATTTTTGTGCTCATATGGAAAAAAAAATCATTGGCTTTGCAACAGTTTTAACAGTGCAGATTGGCCAGTTTTCATGGTCTTTGATACAGGTGGTGTGAAAGAGCATATTAGAGATAAGATGAATTTTCTTAGCAGGAAGAGAGGGTTAACCCATAACTGCAGAATTTCTTTCTTTTCCTGACTTTGCCACTGACTTACTGTACTGGCTGCGGCAAATAATTTAATTTCTTTGTGCCTTGGTTTCCTTACTTGTAAAGTAGAGATAAACATGCTTCAGAAGATTGTTGTGAGGCATTTTTAATACTGAGTTTTAAGTGCTTTCAGTACCCAAATTAAAAGTCAAATATTGCTAGTAATAAATCTTAACATACATCAGAAATGTGCCATCATAACATTGCTCAGTTTTGTTCTTTTCTAAGCATTTTGTATTTTGACAAACAGAAGGGAAAAAATACCCAAACCCCCAAAAATATAGCATGTGCATACTTTCCTTTTGGGACTTTTCTGTAGTCACAGAAAATTTCTCAAAGCATTTTCTCCTTCACAAGTTAGAAAGAGATCCCTCTTTTCTGCCATGAAACCCTTTAATTCTCACATCTAATCCGGTGATAGAGCTTTCAAGACCTGAATCCACAAAACACCTTAGCTCCTGTAAGCATTGTGGGCCAGCCCCAAGGGCTGCCTCTGGTGCCAGATTGCTCTCCTGACCTCCATGTGTACACCAAGGAGCAGACCACCGCCCCATCCTCCTCCTCACGCCAGGGAGACTCTCCTGCCACTCTAGGTGGAAGGCATGAAGGCCCGTCAGTATGTCTCCTCCTGTTCCTACACTTTCCATCTGTTAGGAATGTACCCCCCGGTTACCTTCTCATCCAATGCAAGGAGCTAGGAGCTGCCGCAGCAGGGTCAAAAACTGGAAACTGAGTTCATGCCAGGAGGTGCCAAGGGCTGATGGTGTCTAAGAGCAGAAGCAGCACAGAGCGTCGCTCCTACTCAGTATTATTCTGACAAATTCCCAGTGGAGTGAGGAACAAAGACAGACTAAAGACTGCAGGACCTGCCTTTAAGAGTAGGGCATATGTGTGGAAAATGGTGAATAATGGGAAAACTGGATGAAATAAAAAAGACTTGCCTTAATAGTAACAAAAAGATACCTTAACACCTTTCTTACCAGGTGTAGGCACAGCATCACCCAAATTAACCTTTTCCCGGGCATACCATTATGATGCTCCTTTTGAAGACTTCGTTACAGCCTTATTTATTTTTTTTGAGAAGCTTTTATTCATGTTTTTTTTCCAAAGGCTAGACTAATGCTGTGCCTGTTGAAGTCTGTGAAGTTTTCCCAGTGAGTAGAGTGAAGTATTCACTCAACTCAGATTACCTTCCAAGATCTTTTCTTCCTGATTTCAGCATGCAGTGGGGGAATTAAGCATGAAACCAAATCCTATTCCCTTAGCTAAAGGGATATGCAGCCTATGATGTCCCCTGAGAATTTGATACCAAAGGCCTGCTGTCAGCACAAAACGTGTACATCCTTCTGTTGGGGAAGGAAGAATCAGTACAAGAAACTAAAATGATTTAATATAACCAAAAGGGTAGGAATTAACTCACTTTAACCAATTCATAGCGGCTTCACGTCGGGTTTCCTCAGATTATCATTGACACCTCCAGGCTCCGGTGGCAATGAGAAGGCACACTCTCAGCAGTGTTTACAAGGCAGCCAGATTTTTATCTCATTTGCAAAAGGGGAACGCTATAAAATTGTCTGTAAGTGCAGACGTTGTTGAGGCAAGCATTTTCAGGACTCACGCTCTGCTCTTTGTAGCTTTGTTGCAGCTATGTATTGAGCATCAGCATGAGTGTGACACAGTATTAGAGATGAAGTCCTTCGCTTCGTTGGTTGGGATTAAACGCCATGGTCCTCAGTCCTGTTTTCCAGTTCTAACTTAAGAGTTCACGTCTGCATCCTGACCACACAATTTTAAATCCCAAATTCTACTTTTGAGTGCTGCATGTTATTAGCTTATACTGCATTGCAATGACTTCTGGTTAGAGTAGTTCTGTCATATAGTTTTAATTAATTTAATTTGCATACAGTTATTCTTTATCCTGTTTAATTCTCATGAATTCAAACCCACAGTCACAGAACAAAACATGGAATTATGTAACAGAGTAACATTACTTTGTTTTAAATATGAAAATGCTGTTCTTGCCCATTCCAGTCACCAAAAGCTTTCTGTGGATGAGAGCAAAATTTCTCTTTTCCCAAAGTCATGACCATGTATTCCATATAAAAGTATTTAGGAAGCTCTTTGAAAAATCCCTCTGCTCCAATACTTTTTTTTGTAAAATTTTAATATTATTAGATGAAGTTGCTTATCCATCCAGTCCAATGAAGACACACATACACATATCCAATTATAACCATATACGGGCTCCAGTTATTTAGTGTTTCTAAGTTACCCATTTAGATGGTATTTAAGAATTGAAGAAACAGTCATTTTGGCCTCGGATAGACATTGGATGAAATTGTCATATGCAAGTGTCTCTTTTTCCCTTGAGGAATTCAGTTCCAAAATGCCGTGAGTAGTTAGATGTTGCGGCTTGCTTTCCTCTTTGTGAGCTGACACTTCCTGTACATCAACAACCATCTTCCGTTTTCGAGTAGAAATTTCTTTGTGAATGATGGGCTAAGTGCAATGAAACTACTCTCTTACTACTTAAAGGGTTAAAAACTTCGGGGGCCAAATCCTTTGCATCTTACTCACACAAAAGTTCCATTGACTTCATTGGGACTGCTGAATAAGATGTACAGGATTTTGAACTCTTGGCCAAATTCTGGCAGCACAGTAGGTATAGCTGCCTGCCAAAACTGTCATAGCCAGAAGAAAGACTACTCCTCAGCCTCCACTGCCCTTGGCCACGACAAATCCATGAAGACGTGTCCTAGGACAGGAGCCAAGCACCACTGGCCATGTGGTCCTTCGATAGCACAAATTAGATATGTACTTCAGGCCAAAAACCTTAGGTAGATCAACAAATAGTATTGTTGTCAGTGTAGCAGTTCAGTGTGGCTTTATATTATTTTCTCTAAACATCTGTTTAGGCTTCAACTGCACATTGAGCCAGAATTTGGCCCTTAATATGTGACAATATCAGCTGGACTTAATATTATTTTGATCATGCCAATGTACTGAGCTATTTGTGACATTTTTGTGTACAGTCTTGTTTTGTTAGAACTGTGAAAAATGGTTTGTATGTTGTGTTTCATGGGACGGTGTTCTTTCATTGTCCAGTACCGTATTTTCAGTTTTCAGATGTTTAATAACAACATCTCAGTTGAACTTGAAATATTGTATATCACAAAAAGAAATTTTAAAAATGCAGTTAGGAACTACTGTATATGGTGATATTAAGTAGAACAGAAAGCTTCGGAATGTATGAGATGTAGATTGTTAAAACACTACAGGGATCTGCTTTAATGCTATACTACGTGTAAAAAAAAGAAAGCTGTTATTTTCAAAATTCCTTATGCCCATGCATTTCATAGTTGACAACATCTGTGCTTCCGAGGAATTCAAATCTGAAAATAAGCTTTCTTCAGTCTGTGAGTGAAACAGTTTGATAATGTTTTGTTTTCTTCTTTATTCATGCTTGAGTAGGTGCATGGGAAAATGCGTTGCAAGGTTGTGAGGGAGGAACTTACTGTCGGAAAGTTATTCTGAAAGGAAGACTTTGTGCTTAGCTCTTAATCAAGATGAGATCATGATCGTTTAATCTCTTCCTGAAGTTAACCCACAAGATCATCTGTGGATAGGTCAAGAGTCCAGTATCTTAAGTGCCCACTTCTAGCGGGTCAAAGAGGAAAGCAGACAAAATTAGCGTCAACCAAAGCTAAGAGGCGCTGAAAAGTGTTTTGTGTTGAGATTTTTAAATGGCAGTTCTTGCAGGAAAAAGTACATGATGAATGGAATGACTGAATAAGACCATGCTTTATATTAGCCTGAAACCTAGCTAGTTGATCCCACAGTTTTAACTCTTTCCAAAGCCATGCTGGGTTTTGGGGGAGTTTTTCGCTGGTAGCAGCTGGGTTTAGTAATTCTAGTTGCAAACCCAGCAGGCAAACAAATAGTTGTATGAGGTTGCGTACCTTCTTGAATTCAGTGGGACTTCTCCTATATACAGTTATTCTCATGTGCTTACGTTTGAAAAATTAAAATACAAGAATTAAATCCATGGGTAGACAAGTATCAATGTCCAATGGAAGCCAACATAGAGGTATTAGGCTGATCCTCAATATCACCATTCAGCTACCCACTTACCATGCAGGCACATGAAATTTTTAAGAGACTAGATTTCTAGGATTATTTCCTTGGGGATGACTGCTGAACGAGATCCTATGTATGCTCCAAATTTNCAACACACAAGATGGGAGGTGCAAGAAGTTCCAGACAGTGGAAAGGGGAAGATGGAGCCCCTTGGAACAGTCAGTAGACTAAGATTTTGTTCCCATTTCTCAATGATGTTTGAGAAATATGTCCTGGAAGGGAGCACCTACTACAACACAGACTTTTCTGTAAGTAGCCTTTCTTCAGGTCACCTAACTGAGGTGGCCCAAGCCTTTCTTATGAAAAGCAAGACATAATTTTGAATTGAATATTCAATCCTTTTTAATCCGGTTTACCCAAGCTGGGAGATCTTTTCGAAATTCTGAATCTATGTGCTTGGAGAAGGCAGTTGAAGCCAATAGTCCTAGTATAGTCTCCTGATCTTTTTGCAATGAATCTTCTAACCCTTTTGTTAAAGACCTACTTTGTATAAGTAATTGAAAATATTACAATGCACAGATTGGTACTTTGACTCCTCCATGCAAGAGGAGGATCTCTTATCCCTTTTATTTTCTCTTTTTTTGTCCATAACTGAATGACTTAAAGGGCATGAAAGAAGATGCACAGATGCGAGCAGTACATAAAAGCTCATCTGTGAATCTAATTCAAAAAATCTCATCACTGGTGACCACAATAAAGGACACATTCTGTGATGCCTGTTGAAAAAAAAAGGGGTGAAAAATGAGTCATTGGTGCTGATTTGCAAGTGTGGAACTGCTCAGAGCTCTGTTCCCAGAAGTCCCCTAAAGAATAAAGAAAAATACACGTGATTCTATATAGGTTGTTTGACAGATTCATTTAATACCAGATGAGTTTTGCCATGCAAAAGACTAGTATGAGTTCATTGCTATATCAATGAAAATTAAATTTTCAGTAAAAATATAGGCAATTAGTAAACTTATAAGGAATACATAGTTAATTTCTGTTGGTAAGAATGGGAGCACACACATTTAGATACACTGGATGTTACACTAGTTGCTGCCTTGGCAGTTTTTTTGTCAACGAGAAAAGTTAAAAATATAACTTACTTGTGTAAAGCATTTCCCTGGCTTAAAAGTGTTAGACATATCGCTTATACAAATAGGTTGTCTAATTATACACTTTAAGGATGGACTGTGATAACACAAGGGAACATATTTCAACAGAAAAAATCTGTAAGTGTAATGTGAGAATGTTACTACTTAAAAATTAAAATTTGTAGTGCAGCAGTTGTCGTTAAGAGGAATAACAGCATGTTGGCGTTTTTCACTGTATGCTTTAAATAAAACTGTCGACACACAGCGTAAACAAATTATTCTTATTATAAAATCAGTTGGAAAGTACGAGACTCTCTTTCTGACGAATGCCTGGTTGCAGTTGAAATATGCTTTGTTTTCTGAGCCCCGTGCTGATCCTTGCTTTCATATCAGCCAACTGGAATGTTTGTTACACCCGGGCTGTCAAACCACCTTCACAATAAGCTACGCAGTGTGACACTGGAGCCACTTTTATCTTTTTCATTTTATTACAAGGACAACAACTTGCTTTTTAACAATGAATTTCACAGGCATTTGTTGTAATCAAAATGCCTAAAAAGAAATGATGATAAATCAGATGTCTGATTACCGATTGAACATGTTTTCACTTGGATTGTATAACAGTATCAGAAAAAAAATATCTAAATTTCAAGGGAAAACAAATTAGTCTGAATTCCAAAGAGCAATGAGGTTGTGCCACAGACGAGAGGGTTTAAGGTGCCAAAAAGCGTTCCCTGTGTTTTGACACGAAGGGCTTGGTTCAAAGCGTTCTTTGGTTTTCAGCAGATGTCACAACCTGAAGGGTTACCCAGCCTGCGGCTGTGCAGAGATCGTGGCCGTGGGTTCCTAGGATTCTGTCATACGCAAGGACGCTGAGGCTTTACCCTCTAAACTTCTCTACTTTATTACAGGTTACCACAAAGACCACAAAACGCACCGCTAGCAAGTAGACAACCACAAAATTCACCACTAGCAAATATGCCGATGGGTAATAAAGATAATATGAAGGTGAATAAAATGAATATGAATTAATGTATATCAAGCTACTACAAATTATTATCAGCAATCAGTAATACACAATCAATAGTATGGTATCAATCAATAATAGCATCAAACAGTACGGTAGTACAACCACTGACAGCAACAACCAGGTGGGTATATACTATTACAGATTACTACAACTTATCATTAGTGAAGCAAACGTCAACAGTAACATAACAACAGGTATACCTAATGTATATATTTATGTGAAGCGAGTTAGACTGATTTCAGAAGGAGCCAAACCATCCCCAAAGGGAGGAACAAACCAATCCCGGGGGTGGGTCACTCAACCATCCCCAAAAGAAGGGAGAACAGACCCAAGCAGTAAGATAACAGGCAGGGTCTCCCTTCAAAGCGGATACTCAACACGGAGTCTGGAGTCAGCCAGAGTCCCTGGTGAGAGAACAAGAGATCGTGGAAAATTCATGTGGGATTCAACCGGGAAGTTCTCAGAGAGAGAGACTCCATTTTGGACAACAGAGAGACATAAGAGGGTGTAGGACATCGTACTTCAACCAGCCAATAGATGCTGTTAAGTTCTATTTTTCACCTGTGGCAGCCGACAGATGATTCTGTTTTCTGTTCTTTCAAAGCAATTTGATTTTTTGATGCTGTTTTCTACCTTCTCAGACGATAAGTTGCCGTTACAGCCCCTTGGTTTTGCACTTATTGATGGTACCTTGGGATGTCTCCAGTGTCTAGGTCACTGGCTGAGCTTTGCAAGGATGCCTAGTCCCTGGGCTCGCAGTCCCAGCCTGGCAGGCCTTTCTCTGCTAGTATGTTTCAGCAGACAATTTCTTCTATTCAGTAATTTTCCCCTTCTAACCAGGCTGTCCTTATGGCTGCCCGCAGCCAGGTGGGCCAAAGCAGCCATGAACCAGGACCCGTGCGCATCTGGAGCAGCAGCTGGGCTACTTAGGGCGTCTGAAGAACTGCTACGCACCTGCGGATGTGCTCACCTATGCCTCAAGTCTGGAGGTCAGGACTCAGTTGTCTAAATGTACCTTGTGCAGATGGCCCAGGTGCTGCAGGGCATCTCAAATGGCATTAGGTGTCAGTTTGGGGGCCACTAAGTCAAGCCTGGAGGAGAGGACTTATTTGCCCCTCTAGTCTCTCTACCTGGCACTCCAGAAGTGCATGGCTGTCCTGTCAGTATGCTAATACGTTGTGGTGGTTGAACCCCAGCCAGCAACTAGGACATGCAGCAGCTTGCTCACTCCCCCCGCCCCAGCAGGGTAGGGAGAAGAGGCAGAAAAGGAGGGGAAAGAAAAAAGAAAGAAAAAAAATCTTGGAGGTTGAGATAAAGACAGTTTAATAGAACAGTAAAATAATAATAGGAAAAATAAACAGGAAAATAATAATAATAATAATAATAATAATAACGACAATAACAACAGTAATGGTAAAAGAATTTACAAAATAAAGTAATACAACACAAGTTGCTCTCTCCACCTGATGATCAGTTGCCCAGCTCATCCTGAGCAGCGATTGCAGATTCCTGCGCCCCCAGCCAACCCCCATCTATATACGGAGCATGACATCTATGGTACGGAATATTCCTTTGGCCAGCTTGTCCTGTCTGTGCTCCCTCTGAGCTTCTATGGGAAGCTGAAAAAGTCCTTGACTAATGTAGATATCACCTGGCAACAACTAAAACAATATGCATTATCAGCATCATTCTCACACCAAACCCAAAACACAGCAGCTACTAGAAAGAAAATTGACTCTCTCCCAGCTGAAACCAGGACATATGTCCACTACTCCTGGCTGTCTTGGGTACCTACAGTGTCTAAAATGTGCTGAGGCCATAGTTTGAAAAGGGCTGCTAAAGGTAACATCACTGTGTGATTATAACTTACTGTAAATACCCTATATAGACAAATTATTATCAAAATTTACATTGCTGTTCTCATCTTCCTGTCTCAAATGCTGGTAGAAAGCTACTCAAATGCTAATTATAAGCATTTCCACCAGGGGAGAAGTGATGAAGTCTGAATTCAAAGTGATGATGTCTGAATCTGGTCCAGGACAGTAGGATCAGATGTTGTTACTACCTGATGACTACTGTGTCCATTTCTGGGCCTCCCAGTACAAGAAAGATATGGAGCTACTGGAGAGAGCCTAGTGAAGGGCCACAAAGATGACAAAGGGACTGGAGCATCTCTCCTGTGAGGAAAGGCTGAGAGAGCTGGGACTGTTCAGCCTGGAGGAGAGACAGCTCAGGGGGATCTCATCAATGTATACATAAATATCTGAAGGGAGGGTGCAAAGAGGACAGAGCCAGGCTCTTCTCAGTGGCGCCCAGTGGCAGGACCAGTGGCAATGGTCAGGAGCTGAAACACCAGGGGTTCCCTCTGAACATCAGGAAACATCTTTTCACTGTGCGGCTGACTGACCACCGGCACAGCTTTCCCAGAGAGGCTGAGTCTCCATCCTTGGAGATACTCAAAAGCGAGATGGACATGGTCCTGGGCTACCTGTTCTAGGTGGCCCTGTTTGAGCGGGGAGGTTAGACCAGCTGATCTCCAGAGGACCCTTCCATACTCAACCATCCTGCGATTCTGTGATAGCTGGGTGGTAATTTACCAGTGTAAAGAAAGTGGTGAAAACAGTTCCTGGGCAACAAACGTATCTCTAGAACCTGCAGCTTATATTTCACATGGATTGATGTGTGACTCAGAAAACAAAAGAATTAGGGAACATAAGTGCAGATCTTCTGCCCAACAAGCATGAAGTGTTGAGGTATATCAGTAAATCATTTCCCAACAATCCTCATATTCTGGACTTGAATCTTTGATTATCTCAGATGTGTCCTTCCGTGTGAATAATGCTGTTGCCAGGAAAAAAAAAAAAAGGACAGTGTTGCTTTGCTTGGCATAAAGAGATTTATTTGTATGGAGTCATAAGCTGTAGAAAGAGACGTAGGATAAGCTATGTTATTCACTTACTTTAACCGAAGTCTCACTATTTGGAAGGAAACATAGCCAAGATCCCCGCAGTATGAGAGGGATTGCAGCCTGCTCTTGTCGTGCAAAAGGGGAAGAGCAAGGCTCTGCCTTGGTCTCCTGCCAAGGCTAGTAGCACACAAGTCCTGCCTTCACGGAGGGGGTAAAGCCGATGTGGCATTGCTACGTCCTAACCGCAAAGAGGCCAAACAACATGCTACTGGCATAAGTCTTCTTGCTGAAGCCGGAGAGGGGAACAGGGAAGAAATGTTAAATTTTCAACCAAAGCTTCTACAGCAGCACAACTATCTATGATCTCTTGTCGAAAGCAGATAGTAAAATGATCATCCAGGGCTTATCTGTAAAGAAAAAGATAGAAACTAACAGAAGATCACAGCAATTTATGACCTGTCTCTGAACTGGCAGGACCTTCATCTTCTGGTTATAATCTTCCAAATAGTCCAAGTATCCGGGGTGGAAAGAATGATGTTAAGTAATGTCAAAGTAAAGAATAAAAAAGTAAAGAATAACGTATATCATTGTGGGGAGCTGAAGTAGAGCAGATCAAGATTCAGTGATGATTTTGAGGAAGAAAAAGGAACGATTTTGCTTCAAAATTCAGGGGTGATTTTGAGGAGTTAACCCATGAATCTGGGTGGTAAAAACTGCTAAAAAAAACAGAACTTACAGTTAGACTATGATATAAAAGAAAAAAGATTTTAAGCAAGTCTTGACAAATGCATTATTTGCCAGCATCACTAAAGTAAAAAACATGGATTAAAGTAAAAATTAGCTGGATCCTTTGTTTGTTATAATATTTGCCTTGTTACTTAGGGGTCTGAGAAAACTTATTTTTCTGTATTGCAGATACATTATGTCACCATTTTCCTTCAAAAACAGTTAAATAATATGAGTGAAATATTCACTTAACAAAAGTTGGTTTTCCCTAAAGTTAATTAGAGATAATTTAGCTGTAGGTCTTACATAGATTTATGGTGTCCATTATACCAACTTAAACCCAGTATGCAGAGGTCTATAAATTGGTACTTTTCTTGGTTTTGTGAAATCTTATAAGGTAAATGTTACCCAAGCCTATGGCAATATATTCTTTTTTCGTTTGAAGGACACCACGTGTTCCTTAAGTAGAATCCCCACATAGTGACATGAGAATAGCCGTTAAGATCAGTAGGGTCAGAATTTTGCTGAAGTTAATTAGAAACAGCCAAATCGAACAGACTGCTTTTATTTTGTGTTATTTGTGTGTGGGATTATTCCGAGCCAAATAGTGAGTTTGCTGAAGTTACTTATCTAAACAAAGAGAAAAATTCAGAATAAAAGTCTTGCAGTCTGCAACTTGTGTTCTTATCACTTCAACCGGCCGCAGAACAAATCACGACTTCTCACTCTACGTTTGGTAATGCCATCTTTTAACTATAGTGGAAACGGTTATACAGTGAACATCTTTGATAAGGCAGCTCTCCAAAGAGCTACTGAGATAACTATGAACGCCGTGTTGCTTTCCTGAACGTGGCAAAGCCTGCCTTTCTCAGCCTAGGTTCATGTCAGCTGAGCGCTTAAATGTCTTGCCTCTAGTCAAGGATACACGGCTTACCCAGTAAATTAAATTCAAACTTAAATCCAGCGCCTGATCCTCACGCGTTCCCAATGGAGCATCGCTCACGTAGGATCTTTCTCTTGAGGGCTTTGCTCTACTGAGCTGTTTCGGGAAGGAGACGCTGGAGGGCACCAGAAGGACGGAGCTGGCAGCCCCCGGGGCGAGAGAGCTGCAGCATCTCTCGGTGTGGGCATGGTGGCTGTGGGGAAAAGCGTGTCCCCAGTGAAAGGCTGACGGCAGCAACGGGAGAAGGCAGAGGGAAAGCCATAAGACACTGTTTGAATGACACAGGACTCATTTCTCACGCTCGGGAAAATTGCACTTTTAGAAGACTCAACTGTCTGAATTTGTGAAAGTATTTACTTTATAGCCAGCTATGGTGTGTGGGTTTCAAGGTCTCAGTGTTTTCAAGCTCTACAGGTGCAGGGACAAGGAGGAATGAGACCTGGGCACTTGACCCAGGCTGGCCAATAGGATTATTTCATATCATGAACGTCACGTTCAATATAAATTAGAAAGTTTGCTGAGGAGTTCTCTCTTTTCTGTGGTGGCTGCCATCCTGAGAACTTCTTGCCCCGGTGCCGGACCCGTCCTCCTGAAGCTGTAGCACTCACAGTGTCCGGCATTCGCTGTCCACTGCTGGGCGTGCACAGCTTCTGACTGGTATAATTGGCTGAGTATAATCCTTGTATATTTTATATTGGTATCAGGATCAATATTGGTTCTTTAGTGTTATTAACATTAATTATCCAGTCTTATTCTATTAAATCTGTTTATGTTTCAACCCACCGGTTTCCTTGTTTTTCCTGATTCCCCTTCCCGGGGGGGAGGAGTCATTGGGTGATAGAATAATTGTCTAAATGACAATAAATTGTTGTTGGGTTCCTCAAACCATAACAAGCACTTACTTCAGCCATCAGCGCTGGTGGCAGAGGGAAAGGGGGAGAAAGAGAGGAAGAACATCAAAGGCAATAGTTACATCTTGTAAAAAGGTATATTTCAACAGTGGTCTGCCCACTTGCCCTAGTCTCATGTCCACCTGCTGTCCACAAACATTTTGGGAGAGTAGACTATAACTCTGGAGGATCCCAACAGGCTGGTGCAATGATCTGAAAAATGCAGGGTGTAATTCAATGAGGATAAGCTGAAAAATTCTGATTCGCTAAAATCAAAGTGCACAACAGTGCATGAGGTTTGACAATATTTTCATTGGGAAGAGGCTTCTCAGTTCCAGGATGAGTTTCTGGTCACCACAAGAGAGCATCATCCCTGCAGTCGCAGTGAAAAGGACACTCAGCCTTGACTGGGGAGGACGTATGTCTTTTGTCTTTTCAGCTCGCACCAGGAACTTTGTCTGCATGTTTCAGATATGTGATCTCACCACCAACCTATCTCAAAGTTTCTCAGTCTCCTCTGTCACAGCTGTTCCAGTTTGAATAAATAATTTAATATTTACCACCCCTGCAGCGGGAGGGTGAATAGATTTCTTTCCGACCTCCCAAACCAGTGCCCTAAATGCTGATAGCTCAGCTCAGGACAAATTCTTGCAAGAACATTTTTTGCTTTCATCCCAGCACAGCATGAACACATTTTTGACATTACCGAAGTTCAGCAGATGGGAAAACCAGTTATTTCCCATGTTGCTGGGAGAATGGTGCAGCCAACAGATTCCTGGCCCAGCTGCTGCTCTGAAGCTGTTACACTGGTCGCTGCATACACTTGAGAGTTCAGCCAGTGAATTATAGCTTGCTATAATAAGACTGTTCTGCTTTCCATTAGATCACGCTTGCTGGAACAATAGCAAATGCACCGAAGCGGCCAACGCGGCCGTCAGTGACATTTCAGGGTCTCTTTGCTTCATTGCTGGTGTCAAACAAGTTCTGTCAAAAGGACACCTTGGTCACATTGTCAGAAGTAACAGATCAGCTCTTCTGAAGGAGAAACAGACACACCAGGCCAGGTGAACAGCAAAGCACTCAGACTCCCAAGGAATCTTAGCACAAGCTGAGAAAATATGAAAGCAGAGGTGATAAATCATGTATTAAATCTTAATGCAGAGCTCTCTTGTGGTGTTATGTGAGTAATAAATAACACCCTAAGCTGTTAGCAGCAGCTTGAATACTTCTTTATCAAACTACCCTTTGAAACAAAAGATACGCCTCTCTCCTGGACCAAAATTGTTGGAGGTAGTCAGAGAAAAGAGACTGGTTCACCCAGCAGAAGCAAAGCAAAAAGATATGTCAGCTTGGGTCACACTACCAGAAGCTGGATCCGTTCATATGAGAAATAAGCGTTCAAAGAATTCGCATGTGATCATATCTCTTTGGAAGGGCAGACCACTTAAAAAAGGCCAGATTAGTCGTGCAAGTCCTGAAACTGAGTAGTCACAGGCTTTAGCTGCTGGGTAGCCTACATGTTTTCGTATCTGCCACTGCTCCTTTGAAGCACCAATGGCAACTCAAGGTCAGGAAGCATAAATTTAGGCACCTATATATTCACTAGATATTAAACCTCCAGTAATAGGCGATACAGCCAAAGATATTGCCAAGACAGGCACATAAAGTGATTATTCAGTCACCCACAAGGTCCTGCTTTAGGATGAACTGAGTTGCTCCTTAGTCTTTACTGACTGCATTGGCTAGAGACAAGATTCACATATAAATGTCCAGCACCGTCTGAGCACTGGGGGGTGCCCTGTCTGGCATCCAGCCCTCCCAAAAGGACAAGGGTTTCCCTTGTGTTGTAAGTGCCAGCCATGTGTCTCGGACTTCTGAAACACTTCAAATGGCCACCAACATTCAGGCAACTGGATCGAGCCACTGGTCTCCACTGAGACATTGATCTCCATCATCAAAACATAGACAGCAAGCATATTTTTATATATACCTATGTGTAGACACGTTAATTTAAGGGCCTCCACCTTGAACTGAATTCCACTCCAGATATCACCTATCTTTCTCTCACTTGAAGATCTCGTTGGCTTGAAGTTTTGTTTTGAGGCTGTTCTGTCTTTTAATTGTAGAAGCTCTCACGCTTCGTGTCACTCACCTGAAATACTGTTCAGAAACAGTTCATGTTCTTAAGCGTTAACAGGCTGCTGCAGAACAAATACACGTTCACGCAGGTAGCTCAGGGTTTAGAGACTGCTTTTGAACCTTCCTAACTCTGGCTGACTTGTGTTTTGCAAGTAAGACCCTGGAAGGCAGCCCTGTGGCCCTCCTTCAGAGTACAGAGACAAAAAATACTTGGGTAGTCATGGCTGAAGCAGGAACGGAAGTATGTGAGAGCACCAGAAAAAGCAGTGAAGTGAGAACAAAGGAATGTTCAGTATTGATAACCAAGGACATGAATGGAAACAGTCAGACTGGAAAACACCAAGGAATGAGTTGTACATCTACATCACGACCAGAAGGCCTGCACTCCCTCAGCAAGAGGTTGGCAACAGGATGTCACACGCGCCATGCTTCCTTCTGCTGTCTCACCAGGAAGATGAAGATACACAAAAAGAGGAATCATGGACAACAGACAGCAACCTTGCTGGAGATTTATGGAGAACGAAGCCTTTGAGGATGAAATGAGGATCTGGCATTCACTGTTTATCATTAGGTGTAGGACTCTGAACCAAACTCTGGAGAGCATCGGCTTAGTAGTGATTGTACCAGTTCATTTGTTTTGAAGCTTTACTCCCGGCCTACAGTACTTGTTTTGTTTTTTTCCTGGAATGAAACACAAACAAAACCTGCCTGCCATTCCCACTGCTCTCCCGATGAGTCACTGACCCACTCCATGGCTTTGAGCAAGCAGCTAGCTCACTCGCTATCTCAGTTGTGCCTTCTGAAAAACAGGGTAATGAGTTACGCTTTGCTGATAATGAAAAAGTGAACATGAATGGAATTGTTCCCAGAAAGTAAATTACTAAATAAATATGCATTAACAAGTGATCCTAAGATGAGCACATGCTTGTGGGAGCAACTGCATTTTCACTAAGGCCAGTCTTGATTAATGCCCTGCCTTATGAAACGCTGAGAGTCACCATGACAAAGCACAAATTGTTACCACGGTTATTAAGGTGGTGGTGACTCTTTTAATTCCACGATATCGCAAGGATTAGCAGTAGATATGGCCCTTTCAGGATTTTTGTTTCCTCCTGTTGTTGCTGTCCATGGCTGCCCCTCCTGCGGGTACGGCTCGATCCTGCTTCTCAATCGTATCCCACAAACAACTGAGTGACTGAGCTTAACCAGGCAACTTTTTAGTGGGGGGTATATTTTACAGACGTTGTCGTAACAACTCCCAGACTCTTCATTTGAGAAGGCATACCACCAACACACACACATTCGGGACAGAACCAGTACGGTAATGCATTCTCATTTATTTACTTGCATTACCATAAATTTTACAGACTCAGTTTTTTTGACTAAGACTTTTACTGTGCATAACAAAGAAATGCTCTGACCCGAAGAACTGGGACTGGGAGCCATCAGGTGGAAAGCAACAGGAAACAGAGACAATCGATCCTAGGCAGCAGTCTCAGCAAAGCAACCGCTCAGCCATCATCAGGACTTTAGCAGGACTGAGGACCTTCAGAGAAGAGAATGAGCTGGTTTTGAGGTGTTTATAATGACTTCTTCAGAGAAGAGAGAGGGGCTGTGGGGAAACACACCAGAAGTGCTGGTTTGAAATTTATCAAGTTGGAAATGGAAATTTGTGTCATAAGCTGATAAGATGTAGGGCTTGACCTCTAAATGCTGAAAGCATTATTTTAGAAGTTGTTTTATCTGAGCAGTCACAGCACGCAGAGTTGTGGTGAGTTCATGGGAATAATTCTGTGAGCAGTAAATCCAGTGAAGCCTTGTTTATTTTGAACGAGTGTCTTATTTTCTTACCCACCCAATGCACTAACTCTGACAGCTCTCCTGAATCTAAAGCTCTGTATGACTTTCTCCTCACCTCAGCAGGACACTCTTCTTCTCCCATCCTCTAAATACCAGCTAGGTGAAAGGCAGCCTGAACTCCCTCCGCTTCCCGACAAGGGGCATGTGCTGGCTGGCAGCCTGATACCCATGGTGATGGGCCCCGCTGCGGCTGGTAAGCACACACTTCAGCTTTTGCCTCATTAAATTTCCTTTCTTATGTAGAGCTGGTGTTCAGAATTCCCCTGTTCCACTATTCTTCATCTCAGCTGATCATCCTAACTAAGCAGTAAAGAGAGAACTGCACTCTTAGGCCATGATTCATCCCACCCCAAAATAGACATCTAAATCAGGTCGCTTGAATCATGGTTAAAAGTGCCAACTACTCTCCACTAACTGTAAGGACAACCTAAGGTGACTATCTCAGATGAAGACATTGATACTATAGAAGTCTAAACTTAGGTGAAATGAATCCTCCCCTAATGCCTTTGAGCTGTGTGTCACACTACTGCATGATGTTAAAGTGTGGCCGTTGGTTTAAAAGTTATTGGAGCGGGACAGATGGATGGACGTTGTGATCACCAAAGCCGTCCTTCACCTGGATGCTAGGCTGAAAAATCAAAAAGTATTGGGGAGGGGTAAGAAAATAAAAATATATTTGTGCATCTTTCCACAGAGAAAGATGCTACATTCAACGAATAAATTATTTGTTTTGTCACTCAGTCTGTTCCAGATTCCATGCCTGTTCATCAGGTAAATATCTAAGGCCTGATCTCCCACCTAAGAAACCGCATAAAGGTGCACCCAATAGTTCCCGCATAAAATTCACAGCTGCTCATTAGAGGATATACAGAAAAAGATAGCAAATCTCAAATTGAGACAGATTTTTCTTTGAAAAAAATAAATTCAGAAAATTACAGTTATCCCTTTAACAGCTTTTTTTTTTTTTTTTAAAAGAGCTTCTATACAGCAGGTTTTTCAGTCTTCAAGCCATTCTCTATCACTTTTTGAGCTCTCTCCATCTGCTCAACGGCCCCTGTATGTGTGTGAGTGGTTAGAGCGAGGCACCCCAGTGCTGGTGTCACCACCATCTTCCCAGCAGTTAAAACCACCACGCATTGTTTGGCAGCAAGTACCAACAAGTTGACCTGTTCTACAAAGGTGAGTTAGTTCACTTTCCTTTTTGTCTTTTGCAAGCTTTTCCAGGGATTAACCTATATTTTTCCAGTCATACATAAAAAAAGAAGGTGATGAGAGAAAGAAGATGAAAGAGGAGTCACAGAAAACATATGAGTTCCAACAAGAGCAGAATATTTAGTTGTTCTGTGTTGGAAACCAGAAAAAACAGCCATTAACTTGTAAAGGACCTTGAAACTTTCTCTTGCATGCCCCCTTTGAGGACAGTCCGAATTTCCACATGCCTCTGTTTCTCCAAGCCTGGGGCTAGCTCACTAAGCGCCACCGTGCAGACGCAGAAGTGCTCCACAGCTCTGAATTGGTTTCTCAACACACACAAAATTCTATTTTGTGCAACTTCATTCTGAAAAGGCTCCCTGAAACACACGGTTGTACAATAAATGCTCACCACTTAACTCGCAAGTGAAATCCCTGGACAGGTGGGGGCACGTCCCAGCATCTCCTACGCACCACTTCTCATACTCAGCCCAGGTTGCCACATGGCCATCTTCGCAATTTTGGCGACCGCTTGGCACTTGCATGTGCGCCGTCCCTGCAAGGGGCAAGTGAGGATGAGAAAGATTTTGCCAAGACTGACAAATTCCCAGTGGAGTTGGGAGGTAACAGCCACCCCCAGGCTTGATCATCTCACGTAACCTCACCCCGTGAGGAACCACAAGCCCCCACAGCTGGCAGAAGAGACCACCTTGCATCCTTCTCCCCAGTCCCCCGCAGAGGCAGCTCTCTCCATCCCCTCCAGCTCTGCCTCCTGTGGGCACACGTGTCCCTGTGGCTGGATGGAAAGCCACATCGTGACCCCAAGCCAGATTACAGCTTGTGTTTTTGTTCCCGTTGGCCGAGATTTCAGCTGGATCAACTCCTGTTGTTCAGACCAGGCTTGAGCAAACTCAAGGGAGAGGGTAGGAATGAGTGGGTGAGAGAGGCAACACTACATCTTTTAGTGCCGATTCTGGCTAATCTCAACTTAAAAATGTAATTCCTACCCCTGAACCAACTTCTCAGCCTTAGCAGAGCAGTCCTTTTTCTCCAGCTTTTCAGCTTTTTCTCCATGAATGTGGAGGGCACATGACGGCTGCCGTAACTGGGCCGTCAAAGTCATACAGTTTGCAAAGAGCAGCGGTTGTTTTGAGCTGGAATGCAAACTGAAAACGCCAGGAGAGGAGACTCTGAAAGCATTTGCTTCAGAAAAGTCGCCAGGTTTTTTAAAAGCTAAAGGAAGCAGTCAGCTGCCCACATTGCACAGGACACCTCCTGGCTGCCCCCAGGGCACACGGGCTGTTCTTTGCTGGGACTGGCAGGCAGAGGATGAGCTGGAAGCTCACGGGCTGACCCCTCTGGATCCAAGGGCAGACCTGCCAAAGCTTCTCACACAGCTGAGGATCTCACGCTTTTCACCCTTCCAGCTCTGCTGCAGAAAGCCCGAGCTGCCAGCTCACAGGCAGCCAGCACGGCAAGCCTGTGTCCTGCCCACCACCCCAGCCCAGCAGCCAAGTGACCTGCCACGTTGCCGGAGGACCCCTCTGGTTTGAAGCATTGTCCAAAACTGCTGTGTACTTAGGAAATGTTGTTTCCAATGAATCTGCAGTTCCCTGTGAAAGATCAATCTTTCAGCAAATTCCCCTGGCTGCATCCACAGGCACCCGTTCCCCCAGAGCCCCGGCCTGGTGGCCAGGGCTTCTGTTCATGGAGGGATGAATGGGAGAGGGAAACCTTCAGTGATCCTCAAGCATCAGAGTGCCACAATGCATCTTCTCAGTCGCAGGGAACTGGCTCACAAAAATCCTATTCAACTTGCTGGGCTCACTGAGGGTTGCAGAAAACTGCCATTCTGTGGCTGTTAAGATTGGAGTATTAAGGATTTCAAGAAGTTTAAACAGGAAAAAATAAAATATAAAAAAAGAGTGCATTCCTTATAGTGTGTTAGAAAGACATACAGTTTAATATGATGAAGACCTTCTCCAATGCCTTCAGTACTGTTTCTTACTAGCCTGGTGACGGAGCATCAGCTTTCTTCTGCTGATAGCACAGCAGAATTGTGCAATGACCGTCCATCCCAGTGCCACGTGGCTGTAGGTGTTTCATGCTCAGTATATCGTGCAAATACAAAGTTATTGGTTTGCTAGCAAGTTTGCTCATGTGAAACGGGGCCAACAGAGGATGACTGGACAGAAATTATGGGGACCTTTCACATTATAGAAGGGCACGTGGCACATGGGATGTACCATAGCCTGAGACTAGGGACATTCAGCAAATCTAGAATCATGTTACAAAAAAATTATGTTTTCAAATTTAAATTAAATTACCCTGAATTTCTATTTTTTTGGAGACGACTGATATTACATGGATAACAGTACATAAAGCTTTTTGCTCCATTATTTCAACTATGCTTCATGTTGGTTGTGACTAAGCGACTTGACAAATTCTCATTCTCCCTTCTGCAAAATGAATTAGTAAATTTGAGCTGTATCAGACCATGACACATGTGTGCTGAACCTTGCCATGGGCAATGGGCAGGAGCGACCCAGACAAGCCACTCCCCCTGCAAGGGCTCCCGGGTCAGCCTAGCCAGGCCCTGTGCTGGTGAACTGGTGGGAAGCGATGCTACACTGTGACCTCCCCACAAATACTTTGAAGGCTGCAGCCTCCTCTGGCTGTACACCCCCTTCTCCCCACAAACAGAAATTCACTTGGAAAAGAAAGTCACCTGAATTTAATTACTGAAACTATTTTTTCTCCTGAAACTATTGTGCAAGCTGTGCTCCCTGGAAGTACCAAAAGTCTGTTTACTTCTGCATTTTCCACTTGAAGCTTTTGGAAATAATTTACAGTGCAGAGGATTAAAATAAACCAACCAAGTCAGAAGAGAAAATATCAGTTGTCACAATTAGTCTGTCTTAGACTGCTTCTTACCGCTCTTGGTAGGAAAGTGGCAAAGTCGGTGCCAAATTTGATCTATCGATCCAAATGAGGAATTAAAGTCATTTAAGAAAAGGTGCCATATGGAAAACAAGCAAAGCACTTGTGATTAATTAAGGCTAAAGGTATTCATTTATTCGTATTCCAGAAGGCTGTCCTTTGGACTCTCCTGAAGATAATACATTAACATTAGGATGAAATGTTGGGATGCTGTCCAAACTTTTCACCTGATATTGAATTAAAAGCTGCAGATGCCAAATCACTGATCTTTTTTATTAGCTCAGAGAAATAACATGACGTTGCTTGATGATGGAGACCAGCCTGAGTTTTACAAAGATAAGAAATGGATTCATTTCCTCCCCAAAGAAGTCCATATCTTTCTGGCTTTATTTGGTGATACATCAGCAGAAAAGTAAAATGAACTGATAAAAAGAATTTGCTCACATGTTTTCTTAAAGAAGATCTGGTCCTTTTAGATTATTCCGAATAGCATCATCTTAGGGTGGTGAGACACTGGAGCAGGCTGCTCAGAGAAGTTGTGGATGCCCCATTCCTGGAAGTGTTGAAGGCCAGGCTGGATGGGGCTTTGAGCAACCTGGTCTAGTGGGAGGTGTCCCTGCCCATGGCAGGGGGGGTTGGAACTAACTGATCTTTAAGGTCCCTTCCAACCTAAACCATTCTATAATTCTACGATACTGGGTCTCTGACTACCAAGAAATTGGAGACCTGATTTTCATAGCACTGCTGCCATGTGGCGATGTAGTTTACCATGATAAACATGCCATATTGATTATATATCAAACCATAGTATGGCCCACAGATACATAAAGAACAAACAAAAAGAAACCCATCCACAAATTTTAATTGTTTTCCACTCCAGGTGGTCCGACGAGCAGAAAGCTGAGATTTTAGGGGGGCACAAGAAAGCTGTTTGGTTTGGATGGAATTAGTCAGCTTGTCAGAAGTAACAGGGAGCACCGTCAGTATTGTCTGAAAGACAGCAGCTTATTGGATTCCTATGAAAGAGCAGTGTTAAACTTCCAGAAGCAAAGATCCACCTAGTGGGTCTGTAATTAAAGCACAGCTTCATCTGGAGAGCTCCTCTATTTGGTCAGTGCTTGCCAGAAAACAACTAAATATTTCTGTAGATTTTTGGCAATTACAGTTAATTTTGGTACCATCCTCCAAAATAATGATATTCCATTTCAAAGTTGCAGTTTCTAGTTGTAGATCTCTTGAGCGTTTCAAAAGGATGAGAATATTTAAAGTAGACTACATCCTTAGCGCAGTCAAGCAAACATTTCCCCATCAACTAGGACAGTTTCTGTCTTCTGATCCCTCTCAGGTTTAATACTATTTTGGATTCTGCTGCTGACCGGCTCTGTGGGTCTTGGAAAAGTCAGTGTGCAAGTGGGACAAGTTATCAAATGCAGAAATCCAAGATGCAGAAACTCACTTCCTTCACAAATACAAGTGTAATATGCTATTAAATAGTAGCTATTATCTTTATTTTACAGTGGGGAAAATGAAGTGATATGCCTTAAGGAAAAAGAACATTTCAATGATAAAATCAGGACAGAAGCCAACAATTTCTGACTGAGTTCTGTTTAGTGTTTTCTGACTGGTACCACACACCAAGCTGGAAACAGCATTTACAGGAAAACGTGTCCAGCAGTTCACATCTGAAGAGCCTCATTTGACTTTGCAAAACTTTCATACAGCTGAAAGTTTTCACCCTTGGTACTGCTAAGAGTGCTTGCCATTAGCAAATGTTGACAAAAAATGGTTGTCATCGCTGAGAATAAGACAAGACATGAAGTAAGTTCTTTTTTGAGGGGTTCAGTCACTGCTGAGAACATTACCAGGTGGGAAATGTGCCATATTTCCCGCTAACAAAAACTACAGTTCTTCCTTTGGGAAGCTCTTCAGTAGCTATGAATTTGGAGGGGAATTTCATGTTTGGAGAGGTGGGGGTTGCGCTATATGAGAAACTCCTCAAATTTCAAGCATGCTACAAATGTAGGTTGTAAATGTTCAGGAGACCCTGCTACAGCAGTCTTTGGAGGTGGTTTCTGAACTCAGCGAGGTCTGACGGACGTGCCGTCCCCACGCAGCATTGCTGCGGCTGCTCCAGCTGGGCCAGCCTCACGCTCTTGTGAAGGCTCCAAGGCAGGATCACCACAAGAAGCTAATGGGTGGGCACAAGATATACACTTATCACAAAGAAATGATGAAAAAAAAGCTGGGCAGTTCTGTGTTCAGTTCATCTCAACTTCTTCTGGAGCCGGGAATAAACAGGTTTCTTTTATCAGCATACAATGTGTGAAAGGCGGTGGGAACAGTGTCTTAGTGTCCTTTTGGGACTGACTCCCTGGAGAGGACAGCCTATCTCGTCATGCATGAGTTCAAAGGGCAGAGGTCAGTGCTGTGAATCAAAAATGGTTTAACTCGCTGATGAATGCGTAGTGTCAACATGCATGGTGTATACACAGGAGGTCTGCATTTCCACCTTCCCTTTAGTAAACCCAGGAAGTTATTCACACACACACTGCAAGTAAACATGGGTCTGCACTGAAAGAAAATTATTATTGCAAAGTCAGTCCCTCTAATGTCATGAAATGCCAGAATTAAGCTCGCCTTTAATGTGGCACCCTGTTGTGTATATATTATGATACACTTTTTTAATGATACAACTGCATCATGCTCCTTGCAAGAGATCCCTGCTTCATTCAGTACACAGGAACAGCTGAGATTTCTTAATTAGAATCTGGGCAGGATTTTTATTCGCACTATCCTTCTGCATGCTCTTTTGTTTACTGAACTTGTTCCCAGTACAACTCTGAATAGAAAATCAAAAATGTAATATATTATGTCATTATTCTGAAAGTTCATCTCAGCTCAACTGCAGCTGAGTGCTAAGACTCAATAGTCCAAGATAGGAAACTAAAAAATGCAGACTAAGCAAGCTGTGAAAACCTAGTTTTCAGGTCTTATCTCCCCCAGGCTGTGTGACACAGCCACGTCCAGCTGCATTCACTGTTGCACTGCTCCTACTCTCCTTTAAAGTTCCCCACTCAACCGCAAAAGCTGACCATATTCTGCAGCAGACACAGCAGAGACCTTTCAGAGAGCAGCATGTTTCAGCCCAACCCCAGAAAATATACATCTTTTACTCTCACTGGGCACAGTTCCACCAGTGCCCTCAGGCTGACTGACTGTAGGATATGTTTGCACAGTACAGAATCCTACAGAATAGACAGTACCTGGAGGTATCACAGGGAAATGTGAAGTTGAAAACCTGAAATTCCCTCTGATCTATCCCAGAACTGACCACCATATCCAATGCCTACATGCACGCACTCAGAACAGACTCGTCTCTTCAAAGGATCCTGAAGGCGGACAGGTTGACAAAAACTCACAGAGCAAGGCAAAGTATCCATTCTTCCCTTTTCCCAGGAGGCAACATGAGTGATGCATTTGTGGCACCAGGGGTACTGGGCTGAGAGCTGCCTGGAAGGCAGCTGCAACTGCAACGTGAGACCCTCCACCTTCAGACTGCCAAGAGGTCCAATATGCTACACCAAAGAAAAAAGCAACATTATTTTAGATTAGATATTAGGAAGAAATTTTTCACTCTGAGAGTGCTGAGGTACAGGTACAGGAACAGGTTGCCCAGAGAAGTTGTGGATGCTCCATCCCTGGAAGTGTTTAAGGCCAGGCTGGATGGGGCTTTGAGCAACCTGTCTAGTGGGAGGTGTCCCTGCCCATGTCAGGGGGGTTGGAACTAGATGATGTTCAAGGTCCCTTCCAACCTAAACCATTCTCTGATTCCATGATGAATAGCCCATTTCTTAAAAAGAAGCTAAAGTGGAAACCCATAATCCATTTAAAGGTTTCAGAGGAGAATCTGTTCAGGAAAACCAGCGAGTATGCTCCTTGTGGGGTTAGCTCCTTCACCCATGACTTCTTAACGTACCAGCTCTAGGGGATCTTGAACAAAGGGGCAGGTTTTCATACGCAGCTGCCCTCTTGAGATATCTCTATCCCTCTAAGATATCCCACTGAGCCTCCAGCCACCAATGCAGAAGGGGTGGGGGTCCAGTAGGTCCTATGTTGTCTCTGCAGCACTGTGTGGATGTCTTGGCTACCCTTGATTGCTTATGTCCAGGCATCTGCCTTGCTCCCCATCAAGCCTTTCACTGAGGTGGTCAGTGTTTTGGCACACATGGCCCATTTGCTGCCATACACCCAAGGCTCCCACATACCTACCAACTGCACCTGCCTGTCTAAAGCAGGGTGCCAGAGGCAACAGTGAGTCATTGCGGTGTTAACCTCAAGATGCTGTTGCGTGAGGAACAGGGGTTAGTCTCGCTGTGTTTTGTTTTTAATGGGGCCGAAGCTGTACTTCCCACAGAGCTTAAGAAGTGGAAAAGAAAACCTTAGGTGACCTTTCAAGGGAGGATAGCTTGGGAGGTGCCTTTTCTTCTAAACTAACCTCAGCAGAAGAATGAGGAAACAGTCAGATAAGTGTTAAAATAAATGATGAATCCACACATCAGATAACTGACCTAGTTTTGAAATAATATTGTACTTTATTATTTTAGATTGAAAAACAGGACTGTTGAAAACATAAAAGATTAAAACTGCTCCAACTGCAGCCAATGGAAATATTGTCTTTGACTTCAACAGCAACAGAAAATGTCTGAGTTAATCTGCAAAAAGTTTGAACACTAGAGTGATTACTAGTTGCTGCCAATCGTTAGCTTTCCTCTGTTTCAATCATGTTAAATCTTTCGTGGGCAGTACATTTCATTATCATTTATTTATTTGCTGTCTAACTTCATAGTTTCTCTACAGATGTTTGAAAGGAAGATGAAAACCTGATCTGCTTCCAAAATCTATAATAGGAAAAAAACCCAGCTAAACAGACAAGAAATGGAGAAAGAAAGCCTACTTAGATCCTGCGAAGAAGGCAAGAGCGATTGCTGTTATCTCTTGGAGGGAGCTGAGAGATGAGCTTACAAAACATTCACATTTTATTGACCATCTTCCCTTAGAGCAAAGCCCTGTTGCTGCTGTCGCTTTGGCTAATCTGTCATATCACACTCCCAGCTTTATCCACGTGTACTCACTCCGTGAAAGAGAAATCCATAATGGCAAAGAAAAATAACATGTATATGCAGGATGGTGCTGAAGGTGTACTGTGCATGAACAGAACTTGTTTTTTTTGTTATTCAGGAGTAGTAGCATATTACCACAAAACAGATTTACCAGCTTGCCACTGCTTTAAAGATCTTGTTTCCTTTTCCTCCTCTTCCTTTCCCTAGACCCACACCCAGACACACAATCCTGTCCCATCCTTTGCATTATCTTTGGTGCTCTTCAGTATGTTGAGAGTTTGAGTCAACTCCATATGCCATCACAAAACGATTCACCTTTTTTCCTATTTTAATACTCTTCTTGCTTGCAGTAAATTGAATTGGCTTGGTGCAGGGTCAGAAAACACAAGCCAGTGCATGTGAGGGGAGGAGGGCCAAGGCAGAAGGAGAACAGGGAGAGGGCACAGAGCCTCCTCTTTTATGTGGAAATGAGCTGTTAGACCATCTCAAGCCCAAATGCGTAACTTTACCCATGGCAGCTTTGCTGCAGACACTTTAATTATTTGTTATGTGCCCTGTAGATTTGTCTTAACAGCCATCTGCAGCCCGTCAGTAATTATATAGCCTGGCTTAGAGGACTGAGCAATAATGTGATATATGGTGAACATAAAGAACTACAAGAGAAAACTATCTTGGAGACCAGATGTTAAATGTGTTTAGAAGCCTGAAATGTAGCGTAGCATCTACTGAGGTGTTTCCAAAGCACTTAGGTATCCCTTGAGAGCTGTGCATGTCTTTCTAGTGGTGGCATCTTTGTCTTCGAGAACCTGGCCCTCACCTCCACATAATCTCCTTGGTCATTTAGGACTGTGTCTTTCTTTCTAAAACACAGTCTGAGAAACAAGTGTTGTAACAACACCAAAGCTCCTGCAGCCCATGGTCCATGGCTGCTTCTTCTAACAGCGGCGTTTACACAGTGTGTGGGAGCAGTGGTGAGACAGCAGCCAGCACAGCTGTTCCCTCACACAACCTGGTTTCTCCCATGGAGAAAGCAGAGCTATTGAGCTCATATTCCACCCATTCTGCAGGACCTGAAGCTCTATTCAGGAACACAAGCTGCTGAAGAGACAAGTGGGACATAAAATTATTTGAATACCTGAGCTACTCAATGGAAGGCCAACGTTTCCTTTTTTCATATAGTTGGTCTGTTTGCAAATTGGCATTTCAGCTTCATTAGTATTTGCTGAGCTACCTAACAGCGTGTTTTACTCTTGAGAGGCCTGGAACATGCTTAGGCTTATTAATAAATCTAAACTTCTGTTACATATAGTAAGAAGCAGGTTTCTAGTTGGGATTTTGAACAACTATTTCATGATTTAGTTAAAGCCTTTTCATTGGTGAAGTGCCACAGAATTTTACAGCTCTTATGAAAAGGAAGATTAGAGCAGACTGGTGGAATTACAGTCATGAGAAATTTGAGAAGAACAAAAGTTTCTCATGGGGTAATCCATATGACCAAAACTTGCCCACATGCATACACGAAAAGGGAGGTTATAAGGTACCATAATTCCCGTATCAAAGTCCAAGAAGAAAATAACTAGCATGAGACTGAATTATTTTCAGCGTGAAGTCTTTTGGCTATTTCTGCTGTTCTTCCTCTGGCCCTTTGCACCATGCATGGATCTGTGCAGGCCCAACCCCTGCCAGCAACGCTGCCTTGACGCTGCTACTCTACAACCCTAGTTTTGGAAGGAACCGTCTGGCAGCAGCTAATCCCACGGGCAAAATCCAGGAATCCCGGTGTCAGCGCCACGGAGCGTGGGAGCGCTGCGGGTTTGGCAGGTGGACAATTGCTTTTTTACACAACTGTGCAAAGTACAGTTCTTGTGATAAAACATTACAGTACATTACAGGTTATTTGGGGCAAGGGTTACATTTTCCCTAGTTTTATCTTGGTGCCTGATGCATTCTTTGGCAGAAATGAGGATCTGGACAAAGATTAAAGAAGATACGGATGTGAACAGCTGGGTTACCACATGGAGGCTATTACTGTTACTGGCAGTGTTAGCAAGGGTTAGAAATGTGAGGCATATAATCATTTACAGGCATAGGAGAGAAACCAGGCAGTTATTTTCTATAAACCTCGAATACTAGAACAATGCACCCTTGGGGGATTTAGTAATGTGAAGCATGGTTCGGGTTCCAGCTCTTACTTCACCTGCCCTGCTTTAACTATTTCTTCATACTTCAAGTAAAAATCTTCTTGAATAACACTTGAAAGGCATATATACATTACAGAGCCTGAGCTGAAACAGGGAATATAAGCAACTGAAACGTGAACCTTGAGCAAAGCAAGGTTATAAACACAGACTCAATTCTATAAAGGCGTAGCACTATTTTAAAAGATTTTTGCATACATTTATTATTTCGTGATCATAGCTTTAGTATGTTGAATGGCCAAGAGAATATGGTCTGTCAACCCTCCCAGGGGAGTGAGTCTGAGAAGGCGTGAGGACACAGTACACACTCCATCTACATGCTCCACTGGCCTTCTGCATGGGGAGATCGGTAGGTCACCAGCCCTCTCCGAGTCCCATGTACAGGTTTTGCCAGGGGATATACAGCTCAGACCAATGGCTCCCTCAGTAGTCCTGATCTTTTCAACAGTCCTCCTTGACCCGATCCTCTCCCCTGCACTTCCCAGTGCTTCTGTCTTAAACTCCTTTCTGAGTTACAGCCCATCAAGGATGCAATTTCATGAGTGCTTAAAGGCTGGCATAGGGCAGGGATGCCACTAACCAGTTCCTGGCTCCTGTTAGCCATGCAGATGCAAGCAGAGGGGATGGAACAAGAAACTGTGTCCGCCGAACCACTGCCCAGGTCACTGCCTGGAGGGCCCTGCTCAAAGAGCGGGCACAGTGGTAGGGGCATGGCGGGGAGGGAAGCTGCGTGCCCTGCTTCCGAGCACTTTGAGTACTGCAGGCAACCTCTCTTCATGGGCAGGCTTGTCACCCTCCGCTGCCGGCATCCACAGAGCGCTGTCACTACTCTTTCTTACGCAGTAACTTCGTCGCAGACCTTATGGGAAACTGAGGCTCTTAATCCAAGATAACTGGATCAACCCCTGGAGCTGGGGGCCTACAGTTAAGGTAAGCAATAATTATTCTAGGTACTTACATACATCCTGGATTCCACCCAAAGCAGCTTGACGTTTCTGCTCCTCAGCTTGTCTACCTGTACACTAGACCACTTGCCAGTTCCTCAGAGGTGCTATAAATAACAACAACATATTAAAAAGTGCTATAACTCTAAGTACTAGGCCATCTTTTAAAATGGTATCAATTAGTCCACTTCAAGAAATTTCACAAAAGGCTTTTTCAATATCTTCTGTTTGACCTCTCTTTGAAGTGGGGTCTCCTGAACGTTTCTAACTTCCCTCTGGAAGTGAGACCCTGAGAGGTACTTGTCTGGTGGAAACGCCTTGGAGGTATGAATGGTGGTAACAGTTACCTACAAAGAATACATTATAATAAGTACTGAGTTTCTCTCTCAGTGTTCTCCTTTTTCAAGGTTTCTTCTCACTATTTTGATTTTGCACTGATCACTGTCTAAAACCTTTAGAAAATCACCAAACAACCAATTTCACCAAAGAGACAAGGAGAAGGCCTTTTCAATATTTTTCAACTTTTCAGTGGAACTTTATACTCCATATAAAGTAGACTATACACAATATACAATATGAAGTAGATGAGATTAAAATACTTTGTAATTAAAGATTTGGAGATAAACTTGCAGCTGAGGAAGGCATAATTGATCTCTGGAGACTATTCGGTGTGTGATTACTAGCAGTCTATTCTCTCCACTCCTGCTACTTAACGCATCCTGTTTTTTTTTCACTATATTCCTGAACAAAATACTTTGGTGTAATATTATGTCTGAAAATAGATTAGTCTCCACTAGCTATCCAAAGCCAGAGGAACTTAAGGTATGGCTCAATAGAAATCTGAGATTGCTTTCCAGGAGTTTTATAATGGCCATAGCTAAGTAGTACTATTATATAAAAGCCTGTAAGTTATTATTTTTTCTTGCCATGTGAAGAGTGGGTTAGTCTTTAAGGAAAATCATGTCCTGGTTATTAGAAAAATACCAAAAGGCATTTGCTGACTGCCTCAGTCTTTCTAACTAGATGCAGCTCTTGAGACTAAGCTACTGTCTGGGAGTTAGTACTTGGAGAAAAATCAATAGAAGAAAACTTATGTGTAATCTTTTTGTGACTATCCCTGCTTCAAATTGACAAAAAGATTAAGTGTTCAAATCAGATCTGGTTTTGAGACTCTGGACTCACTTAGGGGTTTGGAAAGCTTTCACTATAGTTTTTGAAAAACTCTTATCTTATCAAATCCTCCTCTGCTATCTCATTTTCTTCCTGAAGGTTAGGTTGTTTCCTGCTGCTGTTTTATCTAAGGTACAAGCACCTGTATGTATGGCCATTTAAAATGCAAGAGGATTATTCCCATTTGCTTCATTGTTACATGACCAAAAGCCCACGGAATGAGTGATCTTGTAAATATTGACTACTCTCACCAGGAATCAATCCACCATAATTTACACTGCAGTAACAATATTGAACGATGAAAGGAGACAGAACTGCAACACACAAAAAGCTGCCAGGCAATGAACAAATACACAAAGAAGGGAAAAAGCAGTTCTTGCCTTGGGAAATTTGTGACATGTTCAGCTTTGCAGGTCTCATACTGTGGCAGTTCAGCATCTGAGCTGAACCTGACCTGAATGCATACAGGTACAGAAGAATTGGAGATTCGTATTAGGTATGTACATACATACCAGATGTTTACTTTCTCTGGCAAGGAGAATTCACTAGATGAAGACACATCAAACTGCTCCTAGGATGGGAAAAGCTTGTGGCTCTAGGTTGCTGCCTGGTGGAGGAACATAGCTCCAAGTGGGACCGTTGAGCCCAGGCCACCTGCCATGGCCCACCCTAAGGCAGGAGTGCAGCACAGTGCTACGGCCACTTTGCCCCTCGGTGGCCTGGGGTGTACCTGGCACAGCAGCTCACTGTTTCTGCATTTGTTTTGTGGTCTGGAAAACATTTAAGGCTGAAAATTGGTTTTAAAACCAAGGTAAGAGCTGCTACTAATGCATCTTACTTAGGAATTCTGCTTTTTTACACTATGGATCAGTATTTTAGTTTTAGCTGCTAAACTTCTCTGTATAAAATAAATATGCTACAGTTTGAGTATGGCAGGAAAGACAAGGCCGTTGCTAAAGAGAAAAATCTTATTTATTTATTCTGCTTTTCAACTAACTTGCAAATACTCCAACTGATATTCATCTAATATTTGGGGGATTGTGGGTTGTTTTCAGGAGGATTTAATCATGGAGTTAGGACTTCTTTCAGTGCAAGAAAAGTGCACAGACCTGCACTCCTGCCTCTGGTGGAAATCCAAATAATCCAGGAATTCAGTCTCTTTGATATGCTGCACACGTGTCCGAATTCAGTCCTTTGTAAAGCTTAGCTGTCAACAAAGCCTGTGGAAGGACTTTGCCCGCAGCCCCTGTTTCAGCCTCTATTGTTTCTGCTATCTTATGCCTAAAAAGAAATTTTACTGTTTCTGATATTGACGATGAATTAAATGACAAGTTAAAGAAAACAACTTGGGATGGAGAGAGGATGAGAAGGTGGTCAGTCTTCTGCTTCGTTACTGAGCACCTGGTGTTCCTTTATCTTATCTTACACAGTTGTTATTTGCTAAGAAAAAAAAAATGAAGTCAACCCGCTGAAAACAATATCAAGAGCCCTCTAGTATAGACTCTCCAGACAAACTGGGAAATAACTTGGGAGTTCTTACTTTCTTTGGAAGCACTGTGTATCTTGTGGGCATCACCAAAGAAGAGCTTCTTTTGGAGAAGTTAGGACACAGTGACAACTAAGTTGGTAGGAGAGGACATCTCCAGGGGAACAGGACGTGGCAGGAGAAAAGGTGAACAGGATGCAATGAGTGTCAGTCACCACGCTAGACTACTCTGAGACGTAGCAGCTCAGCATTTTGCCTGCAGAGTAACTCACACACTACAACCTCAGTTATTACCACTAGCAGCATTCATGACATGGTAATTAGATACGCCAGATTCAATCAAGGCACCATATTCATGTATTGTGCACAGCAAAAGAATATGTGGCCACCAAGAAACTCAAAATTCAAGTTCTTTGCAAAAGGAACATGCTGGTACAGACCAAAGTGATGAAAAAAATGTGCTGATTTTCACTTTTGACATAAATGTGTGAAACTTTATAGACTGAAATGCACAATTCATTCTTGCTGAAGTAAGTAAAAAACTCCAACTCTCAAAACCAGTTGTATGAATGAGAAATCCCACCAAAAAATAGAAACGCACCACTCAGAGTCATGATAGAGTTTAGTCCTACTGCAGTTGTTTGCACACATCAGGTGAGAGCAAGAAAAAGAAGTTTTAAAGCAACACTGAGAAGTCACAACAGTGTCTTTCATACACTAACTGAGAAAATAGCTTGGAGAGGAATCAGCGTTATAACTTTGACTGGAATAAGTCTTTTAGTCATCTTCCCCACTGCAGAGCAGGAAGACCTCCACTTGAAGATCCTTCAGAAGATCCTTCACTTGAACCTTTTTGGTGTCATGACTCCCCTCTCCCCACAGATAGATTATTGGATCCAAGTTACTAGTTAGCAGGACTTTCTACATCAAGAAATAATTACCTGAGCACAGATCTTTCTAGTGCCTCAGAAAACACCTGGAGGCCTCCTCTCATCTGCTGCTCACCTGAGTCAATTATACTGGACAGAGGTGCACATCATAAATTATAGACTTGGAAGCATAAAATTTTGATCAAAAAAAAGGCAATGGTCTTTTTTTTTCTACCAAACATACCATTCCAAAACTTTGAAAGTAGATTTGTTCCATCTGAAGTCTTTTCATTTTATTCAGAGAATAACACAATATTCAGCAATGTCAACTCGACAATCACCTTGAACAATGCTGCTTTAAAATTTTTTGCAGATGATTCATGAAGCAAAACAAACCTTTCTTTCTTCCCTGCAATAACAGCCTCATCACAAGACATCTACTTTTTACTTATAACTTCTAATGACAGCCAGTAAAAGTAGAAAATAAATTCTGTAGGAGTGGTCTCACCTGTAAGTCTACAAATCTTTCATCTCTCCCAGTGGGTACACTCTCAAAGTGCCAAGCTACTCTATTTAGATTTAGCAGCAGTTGAATTGAACGGCTTTGCAGATACACAAAAGATGAAGTGGATTGTCCTGTGGAATTTCTAGGAACATGTAAACCTTAAAGGCAGCTCCTCACTGTTGCAGGTGCCATGTCATATATTCTCCTCCCACAAGCTTATTTTCACCAACTTAAAAGTGCATGGGCCTTTTCTCTCGTCTATTCCAACTGTAAAGTATTTCCAGATCCCTACTGATATTCATCTAAATTCTAACAGCTGATGGTTTTCTGATGGTTTTCAAGGCAAGGATCAGTAGGGTCTCCTATGATTTTGTAACTTCAGTACATCTTTGTTTCTTAAAATATTTTTGTTTCCTGGCGCAGACATTTCTGGGTGCTGTCATGCTGTATCACACTACCGTAAACAAATAGCTGAATCTCACCTGGAAAAAAATTTTCCATCTCTGTAAAAAATAAATAATGTTTTCTTTTTATAACTTGACGCAGACAATTTGTTGTCCTTTTCATACAAGGCAAGGCTTCTCCAGTAAGTTTCTGTTCTAAAAGAGAGCAGGGAGGAGAACAAAAAAGAAAAGCTGGTATTTGGTTAACTGGACATACAATTTAATTAGAGCAACTATTCTAATTGCTTCAACTGAACACAAAGTTTAAAAAAAAAAAGAAAAAAAAAAAACAAAACAACAGAAGATTGAAGATGTACTAAAGTCACACTCCTTGGTCACATTTCCCAAATAAATGCTATTTTGCTCTGTGATCAGGGGATAATGCTTCAGGAATAGGGAATAGTCCCTACTGGAACTGAAAAGAGATAAGGAAATAATAAAGTGGCCTAGTTATAAAACAGATCTTGTCGGAGCAAAGGGAGGATTTAAGGGGAATTTGGGCTGAGTCTACTCTTACAAAAGTTCCACGTTGCTAAGTTAAAGCAAAGGATGTTTTTCAGGAGGAGGTATTTCTTCTTCAAAAAATGCTTTTCTAGCAAACGTTTGGTTTTGTTTTTTTTGCAAGTTGAATCCAGATTTTCCTTTAGACTGTCCAGAGAAACTAGTCAAGTTTTGAGGCTGGGGATATTGGTACAGAGCTAAACTAATAACATCATCCAAAGCACTGCCTGTATGTTTAGAGAAGCTTTTTTTCATATTAAGTGTACTGGAAGTAATTATACATGATATTAAGTGTGCTGGAAATAATTATACAACATTATGCATGTAGGCAGGTATTATACAATGGTGGTTGAAGTCATATTTTATGTGATGCGCAAATTAACACTTCAGCATGTGATGCTGTCAGCCTTAGAATGGCTTGTACTCCTCCTCTGTGCCACAGGCCCCTGCAAAGAAAAAAGGCTATAGATAGTCCGGCACTGCCAGAACACATACATTAGAAATGAAGGGAAAAAGGCTTCAGCTGAAGACGGTAAACACCTCATAAACAGAGCTGCCTTGTCATGCTGTTATGCTAAAGATTACAATGTGAGAAAAGAGAGTTTACACTTTTATCAGTTTTACTGGAGCAGAAGGAAATTATCTTGGATTTCTGTTATAAACAAGGTGCTAGCTCTATAGTTGATAAAGCTAAGCACATGGGACTGGAAATAGAGCAGATAATGGCACTGAAATAACACAAAAATGAGCGGAGTTTAAATGTGGAGAAAGAGGGAAGCTGAAAATATGCTCTTGAATTTCAGGACAAAGAGTAGCATTAGCAATCAGCTGAAGAGTGCAGACTGCGTAATAGCAGCCTCCGTTACAAGAAAGCTGATCTTAGTTTGGAAATTTTGTGTATATTGCTGGAAATGTTTACAGTCAATTATGCACAGCAGCACACTCAAAGCAGCTGGGATCATACTAAATACCTAATTCTTTCAAAAACGTCTCTCAGCAACACAGGGCTCTCACTATTAGCCAAGTGAAGGATCCTAAATAACCCGGACAGGTTTGCCCAGATTCATAAGACGACAATGTTAAGTTTGCTCTGATGTAATAACGTTTGCTCCAAACCCAGGCTCGACTGCCCCAAGAGAAGGAAAGGGCCCAACACAGCCCCCAGAGAAGCCATTAGGTGCTACTTGGCCATATTTGTCACTGCTGGGGCTCCTCAGGTGCTCCAGCTCAAACTTAAAGCTGTGGAAAACCTGAGGCTGGGTGGCAGCGTAGTGACACTGATGTTGAATCTTGATTTTTTGGTGCAACTGTCCTCAAATATGCAGGGCGGTGCACAAAGTCTCTTTGTCCTCTCAGATCTGAAATAAAGTACAACTCAATCTTCGTGTGAGGGATACACCTCATCAGATTCCTGTTGCCAAGCATGAGATTTTTCACCTCTTGATTTTTCAAAAATGAAAAGGGCTGTGGGATCTTTTTAACTAAAAGAAAAGATTGATTTCTTCTCCCTCAAACTAATCCAACAAGCCTTCTCCAGACTGACAACAGTACCAACAGCAGAATTGCTTTCAGTTAGAGACCAGCAATTAAAATTTTAGCCAGAACCATGAGTTTTAAAAAAGTCATGACCCTAAAACCAGGCATTTGAAATGAAATATTTGCATTTTAATTATAATGGTCATTGGTTGTTCTTGTTCTGTCAATGCTGCTCTTTGAATACAAACTTAGGTCATTAAAAAAGGAACCAAGATATAAAACATTTTACTTTTGAGTGGTTTTACTTTAATATTTGATATTTTCCACTAATGCACTTTAGATTTATGATTGTAATGTGTTGGAAGCTTGTCCTATCCTTGAGGCACCTCATATCCTGGAAGAAAGACAATTAGGCAGCTCTTGTCAGTATAGTCATTCAGTTAATGAAATATCTAATAATACAGTTCATCCATTAGTGGGCTATACCACAATTTAAATCTTCTGCTAATCCTCAAACCCTTAGCTATGCAATCCTACTGCATACCAGCCGTGCTTGTCCCTAAGGCCTACGAAGAAAGAGCTCTGTGAATGCAACAAAAACAAGGGTCCAGGTATAATGATTTTGAGCTTCTCAGAAGTGAGAGACTTTCTCTTCATGCATCGTTCAGTTCCTGATTTTTGCCTTTTTATTTAGAAAACAATTGAGGTAGAACTGACAGGCCTTCCTTCTATTTTGTATCAAACGTAAAATACACACCACGACATGCCCCTGCTTCCTCTTTCCTGAGATGACACCGAGCTGAGTGGTGCAGTTGACATGCCTGAGGGATGGGATGTCGTCCAGAGGGACCTGGACAGGCTCAAGAAGTGGGTCCGTGTGAACATCATGAGGTTCAACAAGGCCAAGTGTAGGGTCCTGCACCTGGGTCAGGGCAACCCCCAGTATCAGTACAGGATGGGGGATGGAGGGGTTGAGAGCAGCCCTGAGGAGAAGGACTTGGGGGTACTGGTGGATGAAAAGCTGGACATGAGCCAGCAATGTGTGCTCGCAGCTCAGAAAGCCAACCTCATCCTGAGCTGCATCAGAAGAAGCGTGGCCAGCAGGTCAAGGGAGATGATTCTGTCCTGTATTCTGCTCTGGTGAGACCCCACCCAGAGTACTGCATCCAGCTGTGGGGCCCTCGGCACAGGAAAGACATGGACCTGTTGCAGAGGGTCCAGAGGAGGGTTGCAAAAATGATCAGAGGGCTGGAGCACCTCTCCTGTGAGGACAGGCTGAGAGAGCTGGGGTTGTTCAGCCTGGAGAAGAGAAGGCTCTGGGGAGACTTTACAGCAGCCTTCCAGTACTTAAAGGGGGCCTACGGGAAAGATGGGAGGGACTTTTTAGCAGGGTCTGTTGCGACAGAACAAGGGACAATGGCTTCAAACTAAAAGAGGGAAGATCTAGACTAAAGAAGAAATTTTTTACAATGAGGGCGGTGAAACACTGGAACGTGTTGCCCAGAGAGATGGTAGATGCCCCATCCCTGGAAACATTCCAGGTCAGGTTGGATGGGGCCCTGAGCAACCTGTTCTGGTTGAAGCTGTCCCTGCCCATTGCAGGGGGGTTGGAATACACAACCTTTAAAGGTCACTTCCAACCCAAACCCTCCTATGCTTCTATGAATGCTGCTCCAATTCCCTCCAGACAATTCTCACGCAGCGAATTCATCTTTAACACCTTGATTAGTTGGGCCTTTTCTTGGCACAGCCAGACAC
>VZSZ01008963.1:107460-178226 GCA_013398815.1 Ibidorhyncha struthersii | reverse complement strand
GCGCTGCGGTGCGGCCCCGGCCCCTCCCCCGCCGCCCTGTGTCCCGCAGCGGGTCCGGCCGCCGTTGCTCGGCGAGAGGGGAGGGATGAGGCTGCCCGGAGGGCCTTTTGTTTCCCCCGCACGCGCGCCCGTCTCGCGCACTCGCCGCCTCCGGTTGCGGAGCGCCGTTGCCCCGGTATTGCCTTGTGATTTTAATTTATTTTTAATTTTATTTTATTGAACGCTAAAACAACTTTCAGCGCTTCTGTTAGCCGTCTGTAGGTCCGCCTGAGGTGTATTCCCGGGAGCGGGGATGCCTGGCAGCACTTGCTCGTTCCCGGGAGTTTGTTTATTTTCTCTGGAGTGAGGTCTGGTTTAAGCGTGTGTGTGTCTGAACTCCGGGGTGGTGCCAGCTCAGCCTTAGAACCTGTTTTCGGGAGGGGAGCGAGGGAAGCAGGTGCTAGAGGTGGGCAGGTGGGCTCAGGAGCGGCAGCTCTCTCACCATGCACTACATCCTGCCGTGGTCGTGGCTTGTCCCTGTGGAAAGGGACTTGCCAAGCCTTGCTTTACCCCAGAGTCTTCCAGGTGTCTGCTGTGAGTCAGTCTGCCTTTCGAACAAGGATGATCACTCGGATTGTGACTTAAACTTTGTTACAGGTGCTTCGTGCTCAAGGACCGTAAATTTATTTGCAGGTCTTCTGCGTGTTGCCATGCAAACCTGCATTGAAGTGTGTCCCCAGCCTGACCGCACTCTGCGAGGAGCAGAGTCTCCCTCCTGTATTGATAGCAGGATTTCCTGAGGGTCTCAGCTCTCCCTGGAGATGGGGAGCGGCTTAGCATGTGCTGTGCTAGAAGCCATCCTTGATCATGGTGTTGGTGAGGTCCAGCATTTGTCACTTGGAGGTGTCTGTGATGACTGCAGGGAGGTTGGAAGAGCAGAGTAGGAAGAAAGCAATGTCTGGGCTTCTCCATCACATCTCTGTCTTATGCTCTGTTTCCTTTCTGAACAGTAAAGGTGGAGAAAACTTTCGGTGGTAGCAGTAGCTGTTCACTGATGCTCTTTGCCAGAGGAAAATGCTGTTCCCCTTGTGCACCTTGAGAGACCTTGTCTCTTAAAGTCTGTTCTTTTAAGGAATTGCTGTCATACTTCACATGACTGAGCAAGGCAACCATCAGAGCACAGGAGCTGCTTTCAAGAGGAGCGAGTGGGGGCTTGTTTGCTAAAATCTGTCCAGTGAAGGGAACGATGCTGCCAGCATGTCTAGTCTGCACCTCAGGGTTTTGCAGCCAGAGTGGTGTAGACTCAGGAAATTTTGAATATACTTATATCTGTCTATCCCTGTCTGACGTCTCTGTGTTCCTACGTCTCTTGTATAACTGAAGTTATGCTGTTAGAAGATCCTCACAAACAGTCTTAAGTTCAGGAATATAGACAAGAGCAGAGTCTCCCTATTGCTCTGAGACTTAGCTTGAGGGTTTTCTCATTAATCTTTAAGATGGGGTACTCATTTTTCAATGGGTGTTGGATTTTAGTTGTCCTTGCTTTCTCAGGGTGAGATTTCACAAGATAGATAAGGTTGATCCACTAACAAGCTGGTTCAGCTTCCCTCCCCTTACTCCAAGCTCATGTTTCTTCTGCCGCCTTTGCATTGTTGCTGGCTACGCGAGTTCAAGAAGTTAAACCAGCAGAAGACTTCTCCCATTCAGTTTTCCAGAGTGGTTCATTTTCTCAGCAGAGCTTCCGCTGTTTCACTGTGAGATCCAACGAGTTCTGCCTAATGTGAGGAAAGTAGCAGGGACGTGTGGAGGAAGGGGGCAAGTGGAACCATCCCCTGCAGCACCCGTGGCTAGTCACTTGGTAAGCATAGCTGTATGGTGAGACTGCACCCCAGGAGCCTTATTCTTCCTTTGGTGTGGGGACTGTACTGAAGAAAGTATTTATGTTTGGTAAATGGTGGTGTGTTATGTTTAAGGAGATTCACAATTTTCTTATGTCATGCCCAGTGTCGCAAGAGTCAGAATTTTAAGAGCAGTATGATTACTGCCATGTTTCTGATAAGGAGTTAAGAGCCGTATTTGAAATGCCTGTGAACGTTCAGAGGTTAGGTAACCCAGTTCATCACCTACCTCTGATTTTTAGCAGATGGTAATATACTCAGGTGTGGCAACTTATCTTTGTTCTGCTGTATTATGCAATTATTTTTTTTTTACATAACCCAGCATTTAGGAGTGTGTTAATGTACTAGATAGTTGTTGCCAGTCTCATCTTCCTGTGCAAACACAAAACCACACCTGTCTCCATAACTTAATGCAGCTGTGCTGTAGATGGACTACCGGGAAAAGCAATAAACTTGTTTTCCATTTTTCCTCTCAAATATCTAGTTATTAGAAAGTGGCGCCACATTTACATGCAGCTTAGATGAATCAGCTGACTAGCTGGACAATTTTCATAAAAAGCCTTTAGTGCACTTTGACCTTCATGTATAAAGTCATAGCCTGAGGGTATTCTATTGTCTTAAAAACCTCTTGAAGATAGAAATCAAGAATGAAGATGATAGCCCTCACGTAATGGTAGAGATTAAATCAGAATAAACAAAATTACTTTTGTGTTTGAGAGCTGTTTCTGAGACTGTGTTTTGTGAAAGATGTATTTTTTACTTCATTTTTAAGGCATGCTTATGAGGGGGAAAAAACCCAACTTTCTTAGCATATACTGAGTTTGTCTTTCAGGGCAGATGTGAATACTTTAAAGATTGTCCCCAACTAGCTGATGCCATTGTGAAAAAGAAATCCTGTGTTTGCTTGTGAGAACCAGGCTTTGCTTTGGATCTGTTTTCAACAGGACTCCACTTCGCTGTGTGTTGTAAGACTCATTATATAAGAGCTGTGACGGTCCTCTGGGGTGCTTGTAACCTCATAGGGACTCCTTTCCCTGTCATCCCAGGGAATGAAACTGTTGGGAATCGTCATATGCTTCCTGTTCCTTGGGTGCCAGACAAAAGTGTTGAGGCTAAGTGCTAGTGGAGCATTTGTGGCATTTGTTTTGAAGGAAGTGAGGCAGCATCACAACTTGCATTGCAGGGTAGTGTTCCCTAGTGCTCCCATCCTCTCCTGAGTAAAGAGCTGGAAAGGTCAAAACACTGGTTCTGCTGCCTCTTGAAAAGTCAGCTATCTTCTTGCTTACATGGTTAGTAGAACCAAGGGGTTTACCAAACAGGTGTTGTGTGTTCTGGTGGTAGTTCTTTTGTTTCCCACAACTGTGGAGTCTTTGCAATGGTGGCAGTGGGGGGAGGCCTACAAATGTGAGTGTAACAGAATAAGACTTCCTTTAAAAAAAAAAAAAAGATATATCTTTCTAAAGATATCTTTGAACCTGTGTTTGTAGGCAAAGGTCCTTTGCCTCTTAATCATCCTTCTGCCTCATTTAAAACTGACAGTTGGCCTCCCTGTTCATGCTTGGCTTCTCCTGACAGTGGAAAATACAAAACACTGGACTATCTCATTATCCCTCATCAAACCACTCCTTATTATCCTTGCCTTAATGCCCACAAAAGTTGGGCAGCAATTAGATCTGCTGAGGAGACCCTGTTGTGCTAACCAGTACGGTCTCATGGGCTCCTTGTGTTTTCATCTTCCTCTCCCATCCAACAATGTATGCTTATCTTTGGATTTGCAGAGTGGTGGTCATTAAGTTTGGGGTTTTTTTTTTTGTGCAGCAGATGCAAAAACCTGCAACTTTTCAGTACTGTGTTTTGAAAGTCCAGTGGGTACTATGTGAGACAACTAGTTTGTGCAGCTTGGCAGATGGTAGTGGTACCAAAATAGTTTAAACGGGTTTTGAAAGTAAGGCAAAGCCTGTTCTGCTGCTTCCCAGCTTTTGTCCCCAAAAGCTCTCTTCTGTGCCAGCGCATTACCAATCTCTTGTGCTGTTCAGCGCCTCTCGTCTGCTGATTTCATTCCTTTAGCTGACTGATGTTGCTTAAATTTCACTTTGCAGCTTAATGCAGACACTCTGATCAGACAACTGGAATGGCTGGCCCTTGGCTAGGAACACTGACATTGCTGTGTGCTGAGTGTGCACAGGAGTGTACAAATTGCGGTACTTTGTGCATAACTACATATACATATGTATTCATACATAGATGTAATTCTTGATTAAGTTTTTCTGCGGTCTTTTTGCTGCCACGTGGGACAGGTTGGTTTTTCTCCAGGCTGAACACCTATCTGGACCGGGAAGAAATGACAGAAGCAAGAAGAGTTGGAAAAGTAAAATTGGTGGGGACAAAGAAACAATAAAGAGTAAGGAGGAGCTGCTTCAGCATATGAAAATGTCAAGAAAGGTGTGCTGGAGGGAGATCCACACAGAAAGAGGGGTGTAGAAAGCAAGCATGGGTGAAATATAACAGTTTTATTTAAAAGTATATGTGAATGAAATGGCAATCTGACTTGCCCAGCCTTGTATAGTGAAATTGGGGATAATGACCCTTTTGTTGCATATGAGTCTTTTTCCTGTCAGTGTTGAGACATAGCACACAATAAGCATCTGTAGCTTTTAGAAAACTGTTTACTTCATGGATACTTGAAGGGAAATGTGGAGGCCTTTAAACAAGGTTTGATAATGAAGTGTATGAGGCAGCCTAAAAAAATGTACCACCGCACTGCTTGAAGTTGAAGACTTCCTGAGTTAATTCTGTTTTGGGGTGGCTCTTTTTTCCTGCGTGTTCTCTTTCTCAGTCTTTTTTAACCTTCTTTTGGTCTTTCTTCTGTACTTTTGATTGAATTCCCCCTCCTCATCCATTAGGTTTTTTTAATTATACCTTGGAAATAAGTTAAATGAGAGCCAAAATGAACCTTTGCTGCTCAGCACTTCCTTGTGCAAGACGCAAAGCAGCCCTTCCCAGATGCTCCAAGAAGAGAGGCCAGAGGTTTCTTACCAGAATGTGCCAAAGGTGTTGCTTTTGATAAGAAGGTGCATGACTGTCTTTAAAGCTTTCTTCTTTTCCTAATGGAAGGCTGGGCTGTGAAAAGGGCTCCTTTTCCTTTTGAATGATTCTTCCCAGGGAAGGTGCAGTAATGTATTGCTACAGTTTACAGCCTGTATGTTTTGGTTTTTTTTCAGGGCAGCAGCAATGTGTAAATGTTGTGATTGCATTACAATCTGCAGAACTTCAGACTGGTAAAATAATTGCTACATCTTAAGGAAATGGATTTGGATTCAGATACAGTTTGAGGCTCCTGTTTGTCCGTCACCCGTTTAAAACCAGGAACAAAGCCAAGGGCATTTTTTAGCAGTGGTGAATCTAGCTCACCAGCTGCATAAAATATGTACGGCTACTATCCCTAAAATACACAGATGAAGTTTTGGTTGTCTCTTCTCTAAAAGACAGAGGTAAAGCTTGGTGAGAGACACTTGTCCAGCCAGCAACTCAGCACCATGCAGCTGCTTGCTCACCCTCCCCTGGTGGGATGAGGGACAGAACTCGAAGAGTAAAAGTGAGAAAGCTAAAGGCAGTTTAACAGGTAAAGCAAAAACTGTGTGTGTAAGCAAAGCAAAACAAGGAATTCATTCTCTACTTCCCATCGGCAGGGAGGTGTTCAGCCATCTTTAAGAAAGCAGGGCCCCATCATGTGTAACAGTTACTGGGAAAGACAAACGCTGTCACCCTGAAGGTTCTCCTGTTCCTCCATCTTCCCTCAGCTTTATGTGCTGAGCATGGTGTCATATGGTATGGGATATCCCTTTGGTCAGTTGTGATCAGCTGTCCTGTCTGGTGTCCCCTCCCAACTTCTTGTGCACCCACAGCCTACTCACTGGTGGGGTGATGTGAGAAGCAGAAAAGGCCTTGGCTCTGCTGAGCGATAGCTAAAACATCCCTGTATTATCAACACTGTTTTCAGCACAAATCCAAAACATAGCCCCATGTTAGCTACTATGAAGAAAATTAACTCTACCCCAGCCAAAACCATCACAGACACACATGTGCATGCACAGAAATGCTCAGCTAGAGATCAGAAAGATCTGTGTGACTGACCAAAGAAGCAGTAGGTTCAGAGAACATCACGGTGTACAGGAAAGATGGTGGTGTTTTCTCATTTTACAGGAAGTTTGGCTAACCTGATGGAACAGAAAAGCAGCAGGTGTCCTTTTAGGATAATTGATTACTTTACAAAGCCTAGATGTCCTGTGGAACAAGATGCTACATCCTAACTTCAAAGCCAAGATAGACACTTTACATGGACAACAAGAACAGACTATTACAGTTTCTTTAAACTCCATGTGCTGCAAGATGTATGTTTCTCTATCCAAACCACTTAGATAATTGTCAAGTGACGCGTGGGGTTTCTTTAGTGTTCATCTGAAACTTTCTAACTAGCTTTTTACTGTGTATGTTATAAATAAAACAGAATCACAAAAAATAGTTGTTGTATTTTCCTGGTTGTCAATAATAGATCTTCTTTAAAAAAGATCAGCCGAGTCATTATACAGACTCATCAATACTATGATGATCTCACATTCTGATTTTGTACAAGCTGCTGCAGTATACCAGTGTACAGAAATTGCTTTGTTTTAAAGCTTTTCCTGGGAATCTTGTGCTTATAATAAAGCTAATATAGCCTGAAGTCTTACAAAATTGTTTTTTTGCATTTGAGCTTTTGTCACTTTAAGAAAATCACTTTAATCTCCCCCTTCCCCCAGCAAAATTCCCTGAACAGAATGCGTTTTTGAATTTCTTTCATGCAGAAATTCCTCATGATGGCCCCCTGCCAAATGTGGCATGTGTGGATGCATCTGAATGGGAGCTGTCTTAATCGATGTGCTTGCCTGCTTGCTGCATGGGGGGAGGCAGCGCTCGTGAATGATTTGGTTATTTGTCATGTGTCTGCACATTCATCCTTTCTCTCTGCACTTTATTTGACTAAATAAAGGGACAGTGGCATTATTTGTTTACAAATAGATTTAGTGTGTCCTTAATACCTTTTGTAGCTGCACCCGCTGTTTTATCATAGTGGTGTTTCTGGGGCAGGGTCCGAAGGTATGATGTTAAGCTCATGCTGCTTGCCAGCCTTGAGTGTACATATGCATCTTCTAAAATGAGTACGCTAATAGATGCAAATATAACTCCTTAAATCTTGACTTGAACAAAATAGGTGCCCTTGAAGAGTTTCCGTGTTTATTCCTCCCCTGGATGCTCTTTGGCTGATGGTCATGAAACTACTTTTTCTGCCTGGCTTTAATCCTCATGTCAGGGAAAGCCTAAAGTGAATTATACCTCAACCTGTGGTGCTCAAAACATGCATGATGCGTTAACCACCTGGATGACTGATTATTTTGTTTCAACTTCCTCCCTCTTGGGTTTTCTGTGGCCGAGTGATAAGGTGTATGTAGGTTGTAGTGCAGCACCGCTGACCTACCTGTGAGCTTTACTGTTGGATGCATTGTGCATGTGACAGTGCAGATCTTGCTGTAGTTTATACTGAGAAGCTGCTTCAAAAGCTAATTTTGCGATTCACAGAAAACAGTTTGGAGGGGTTTTTTGTTGTGGTTTTTTTTTTTTTCCTAAACAAGCTGCAGTTTGTCATAAATAGTGACCAACACTTGCTATGTATTGATTTCCTCCTTCCCAATCTCAGATCGTAATAAGAGAAGCTTAAATTACCATCTGTTCATATATTTCTGATAGAGAAATATTGTATTCACAGTGAACTTCCACCTGTGGATGTCGAGAATTGCTATGGTCTTGTCGTGGGATTGTTGTCTGTTGCTTCAATGTAACTCCTCTTTTGCTACAGGACTTCCTCTTCTTGCTGCGCAGACACATTATTTTACTTAACAGTATGAGAAAGGGTGAATAGGAAGGATGAGTACAGGGAAGATTTTATTGTTGATGTTGCTTGTTTGGTTTTTGTTTGCTTTTTTTTTCTTCTTGCTTTTTGATGCAAGAGGCAACTTAAAAGCTTGCAGCATCTTGTTTCACAGTTGAATAAATGATCTTTTAGTATTTTATAAAAACTGTGGTGAATAGAAAATATAGTTGCACCAGAAACACTTGCTAATTTCTGCTTTAAATCTAAAAATCATAAGTGAGCATCATAAAGTTATGTTTGCTACAGAAATCTGAAATTAACATTCTAGTCTTTTAATAGTATTACTTCATGTGCTATGTAGTATAGCAGTCAAAGAAGAGACACTTTTTTCACTAATGCACCACATCTTGCTCTTTAGAAGCATGCAAATGATAATAACCTCTAGATTTTAGTTTTTAGTAACCCAGCTTCCTGGTTTGTGGTATGTGCAGCACGGGACATCCTCTAGTCGTGTCTTATCACGTGCAGAAGAAGAAAACCTGCAATCCTGATGTTGGCAAGCGGAAGGGGGAACAAGCAGGAGCACTTCGCTGCGGCTGGCTGTGTTGACTGAGATGAGAGCCCCTGCATCCTCTTCGTTGTCTTTATCTATGGTTGTCTTTAATATGGCGTAGAAGTCCTTCATTTTTTGCTTATTGTCAATGTAATATAAAACATCAGTTGTGTTTTGTTTTTAGGGCATGGTTTCTGCAAGTCAGTTTCATATAGAGCTGGAAACAGTGCTTTGTTCGTTGGATTAGCCACTTCCAATCTGCTTGATCAAAATCAAGCATTTGGGGAACTACATTTGAATCTTGGTTTTGCTGTTCATAGCAGATTTTTGAAATCATCGCTATGACAGAGAATACCCATAGTAACCTCGTGAGCGTGGAAGTGCTCTGCCTTGTGCCAATGTGCAATTTGGGGGCTTGCTGGCTAGAAACAGGGTAAACAGCTTCTGGGGCACTTCCAGGCTTGTTTCCCTCCAAACTTCACTCCCTCAGGGCTTAGACTTGCCTTTGTGGGCCAGCAAACCTTTCATTAAAGGTACATTAGCAGCTGGTTATTACTGTAGCTCTGTGTTTTGTCACAGCAGTGATGAAAAAATAACTGCATTAAAAAAAAATCTGTAGTATTATGCTCTACATCTATCAAAAGTATGTGTAGCTATGGAAAAAAATCTGCTTTTTCCATCTTAACACTGCAAACTTGTGGCAGAGGTTCTTTAATGAACAGTCAGATTATGAAAACTTTGTTCTCCTGTAGACTGTCATTTTAATTATACATGGTGTTTTGATGGTGCATTAACTGACCAATAAATGTATGGAGGAGCTACTTTGTTTTGTCCTTAATGAAGCATAATGGAACTAGTGAAATGGGGTTTGTTTCTTTGATGCTCTTGAGAAGAAAGTTTACCTCAACTTTATTTTCTACTGTATACATAAATATATGAGGCATACTGTATGGAAATATTTATATTAAGTGTTGTGGTGGCTTTTGGTAATAGTAAACAAAAGCCATGAGACTGCATTGGGTGTTTAAGAAAAATTTCCAATTTTTCTTTAAGCTCAAGGCCTGAGGGAAGGTATGTATGAGGACACCACTACAATTGCTCCAAGTACATGTGGCAATAGTTGTGCAGTGGAAGGAGAAAGAAACCATCAATAAGATCATCCTTGAGGAACAGTGGTGGTCCATGTATAACCTGTGATCGGGATTTTTTAGAATCATGGAATGGTTTGGTTTCAAAGGGACCTTCAAAGATCATCTAGTCCAACCCCCCTGCAATAAGCAGGGACATCTTCCACTAGACCAGGTTGCCCAAAGCCCCATCCAATCTGACCTTGAATGCTTCCAGTGATGGGACACCCACAGCTGAGATGGATGGTCAGGAGTGTGGTAAAAGGGCACTGTTTTTCACAGCTAGAGAGCGTACAGACTTGCATTGCTTTCCTCTCAAAAAAAGCTCCTCTTCAGATCATTCTTCTTAAACTATTTTCCTCTATTCTGTAACCTTCTCAGTGCCTTACTTCTGAGCTTACCAAAGTCCAGACTCTATGCTTACCTGTGTTTTCATACGCAGAAATACCTTCTGGCAAATACTTTGAATGTTTAAAGGATTTTAACATTAACTGTGGAGCAGAGGCTTTACTCTCAGCTGTTATATAGAGTTTGTTCCCAGTGTACGTAGCATGATGATGTTAAATTGAGTGTGCGAGGAGGGGTTTTGGTACTGGAAAGCAGACCACTGCCAAGGCAAGTATTTGGACAGTGATCATATGTGGGATGTGCATCGGCTTTGGTTCTCCTTGTTCTATAGAACTGCTACTGAAGAGTCACTTGAACGATACTTCTCCATTTTTAAGTAGTGTGCTTTATGCAGACATGTGTAATTATGGTCAAATAACTCAGGCATTCAAACACAATTTCAGACATGCTTACCCATGTCCAGAGAACAATCTTTCACTTTGCCGCCAGGCAAGTCCTGCATGACTGTTTGCTTTAATGCATGGAGAGTGGTTTGGCTCCTCCCCAGTTGAGGGCCTTCAAGGTCTCACTTGTGGTTATATTTACAGAGGCAACGTCAAAGAATTTTCAAAAGCCTGAAATTTTCTTGGTGGCCAACTGTGAGAAATAATCGTGACAAGTGAAGTAATGCCATTCTGGGTGCTGTCTTGCCGGCAATCTAATGGTTCCTGCCTATCCCTATATACAGTGGTGGAGCAGAGCTGGTGTGGAAGTCATCTGTAGATGCAGTACACTGCAAGTCGGTAGTTGAGAGGAAGGAAGCCTGTAAAGAAAAATTTTTCTTTGTGTTGGCTCATGAGTAGATCTGTTATACTCAGATTATTTGCTTTAACTGAGAATTTATTTGCTTTTTAAATGTATTTATCTTTGAACAGTTTTTTTTAGGCTTGCTCTCTGTGCGTGTGTGGATTTACAGCTTTCGCTTTGCCACCTTGCTGGCCCAGCTCTTGTTCCTTCTCCTGGTAAGGTGCCACAGCAAATGTGCGAGCTGTGCAGACCAGGGCTGGTCAGAGAGGTCTGTCCACTGAAGCAGTGTTGAGCGTGTCTGTCTGCAGGGAGAACCTGAGAGGCCCCCTTTCATCCTCGTCAGCCTTGCAGCATGTGCCAGATGGAGGATAGAGATGTGTAGGGTTTGCTGTGGGATGAGAGCACCAGGTGGGCACACGGGTCCAAAGTGGCCACCTTTCTTACCATGGCAGGGTGTGCTTTCCTAGCTGGCTCTTAGCGAGGCTGCTTGTCAGCCATCTGCATCGGTAGTTTGACCTGACATGTATTTTGCTGCTTGCTCAAGGAGACTAGTTAAAATTAGGAAGAAAAGTGAACTCAAAAGAGCTTGGCAAAATGATGAATTATGAATGTTGAGTGAAACCCTGCATATTTGACTTTTGGACTCTTGAAGCTCTGCCAGGGTGCTGATGCTTTCAACTTGACTGCAATTCTCTGGACTTTATTGTGGGTAGAAAACATGTGAGAAGTCTGTGAATGACAAGCTGAAGTTAAATGTAAAAATATGTGAACTCTGAATTTGTTTGTTTCTTTCTAGCTGTAGGCTAAATCTTTTGATGAGCTTAAATTAAATTCTTTAAGGATGCCCATTCAGTCAGTCCCTCTGTTGGCAAGATACTCTGTGGGTTACTTGGAATTGTTGGCAGCCGTCTGAAGTTTTTTTTTTCTTTTCTCATTAAAATTTATGGCAGATCTTCTCTATGTTAAGACAGCTTTGAAGATTTAGTCAGTGTTTCTGGAGGCAAGAGTAGCAGTTGTTTCTAAAGCTACATGCATAAATGTGATATATTAACTACAGCACTCGGATTATGAAACATTATGAGTCCTTTGGTTTTTCCACCTTGGCTTAATGTTTCTTTACGCTTTCAGCTTATTTTCTTTTGTGAAACTTGTAATGCGGTTTATAGAGAAGTGCAGTGTTCACACCACCAGCTCATTGCAGTTATATTTAGAGAGGGATTTTTAAGACAGTGGGCTAATCACAGTAACATATACATGTGATGGTGGACAAATGTTCAGCTTTGGGGTCTCTTGAAGACAGCTGTGGTTCCTTTGCCCTCTCTTCTGCTACCAGCCCATGCAGGCGGTGGGCTTGATGCCCATTCATGTGTCTGTCTGTATGACTTGGAGAACTGTATCCTTGCATACCTACTGTAGTTCAGGCTGGGTCTGAGTGAGGATGATGTGTTTCCAAAGCAGGAGGAGATGGTAGGAAACTGGAAGGTGTAAGAGAAGGCCCTTTTTATTGCCAGTAATCGTGGATCAAATGTCACTGGAGAGACTGGTACTAGGTAACAAGTAAATCAGTGCTGGAGTGCGTTCTGGTTGGCTGTACTTCCCCAGTATGGAATCCCCCACCTGGAATATTGCGTCCAGTTCTGGAGCCCCCAACATAAGAAGGACATGGACCTGTTGGAGCAGGTCCAGAGGAGGGTCACGAAGATGATCAAAGGGCTGGAGCACCTCTCCTATGAGGACAGGCTGAGAGAATTGGGGTTGTTCAGCCTGGAGAGGAGAAGGCTTCAGGGAGACCTTACAGCAGCCTTCCAGTATCTGAAGGGGGCCTACAAGAAGGCTGGAGAGGGCATGTAGTGATAGGATGAGGGGGAATGGCTTCAGACTGGAAGAGGGGAAATCTAGATTAGATATCAGGAAGAAAATTTTCACTATGGGGGTGGTGAGACACTGGAACAAATTGCCCAGGGAAGTTGTGGATGCCCCTTCCCTGGAAGTGTTCAAGGTCAGGCCGGATGGGGCTTTGGGCAACCTGGTCTAGTGGGGTGTCCCTGCCCATGGCAGGGGGTTTGGAACTTAATGATCTTTAAGGTCGCTTCCAACCTAAACCAGTCTATGATTCTATAGTCTGTAGTTATGTCAAGTAGATCATTGTGGCATAATACACACAAACCACAAAATATATCACACAAAGAAAAGCTGTCTTGCACAGAAACGAGACATCATTTTTCTTTAGGGGATTAAGATTTGATCTTAAAAAATATAGAGAACATGTATAATTGTTGAACGAGTCCCTCCATAGTTTGTGTCTAATCAGATTCCGTAGAATTACAAACACTCTTGGATAATGCTGGTTGTGATTTCATCGCACATCCCAACAGAGGATTATACTTGTTGTCACGGTAGCTAGCAATAGCTCTTCCACGAACGCTAAAGCAACCAAAGAACACAAAGCCCACAAATCCATTTACTGTGTGTTGGAAAACACTACACAAGTTTCCTGTGTTTTGGAAAGCTGTTTTCCTATACACATCAGACTTCTGTATAAAGTAGAAGTTGCCTTGAGTTGGTATGCTGCACCTTTAACATCAGCATCTTGCATGTGTCTGAACTCCTGCGGCAGGAGCAGTGGTGTTTGGTAAGTACCAGTGGATGCATTTTTAGGCACTGGCAAAAAAACAAAACTAAGGAGCACAGTGCAAAACCTCTGACAAGTGCTAACTGTGAAACTGCAACCTGATTTTTTAACTACAGGTTGATGTTTGTATTAGATGAGCTGTGAAGGTCTCGAGGCAGCGGTTTGAGAGCCTCCAACCAAAGGCACTGCCTATCACCACTGGTCCAAACAGGGGTTTTCAAAACCAGTACCCTTCTGATGCATTTCTATGTGCAGCTTCTGCTTTTATGTGGTAAGCAGTCCGTCACACTTGGGGGCTATTTTGGCTGCCACACTTCCCAGAACAATGCAAAGCATCCTCCGCCAAATAGGTGTCAGAAATAGATTTTATCAGTAAGTATTGAAGGGCTATAGGGTCCAGGCAGCTGTTTGGTTGCTATACTGGGTAAAGCTCTAAAAGTCTTCATGGGACCTTTGATAACAAGTATGCATGGAGATTAGAAAGTTTGACATGAGGGTGTTCCAGGTTTGGCTGCTTTCAGATAATCTCTGTTAGGGAAACAATATTCTCCAGTGCTGGGATGCAGTGTTGGCACCGATGTCATTGGTGGCTTGTTGGATTGAGGTCTACACTGGTGTGTCACCAGGAGTGGCTGTGGGTCGCAGCCTGGGGCAGGGGCAAGGAGGCAGAGGTCTTGGGGCAAGATACGCTGCTGGGCAGGAGGGGAAGAAAAGGTGGCAGCAAAGCTGAATCAAGAAGGGCTGGAAAACCCTGTGCTGTGCCAAGAGCTAGAGTGCATTAATAAATAGCGGGACTGATGCTGTCTGTAACAACTGTGGGCTTTCCCTGGTGTAAACAAGGCTTTGTCGTGCTAGTCTTAAATAGTTCCAACAAGTGATGGGTGTAAATGAATGTCTTGTTTGTAGAATGAGTCTTTTTTGTTTAGTTGTTTTTTTGTCAGCAGCAGAGACTGTAACTCATGGGATGACAGAGAGATGTTTGTGGTTAACAGCTTGCATAGGATTTTAATTTTTTTTTTGTCTGAAAAATAATGTGGAGGCAAATACAAACTTGGGAATCTTTTTGCGAAATATCAGCAGTTAAACATGGAGGGGAAAAAAAATTCAAGGTTGATTTCAAGGAATTTCAATTCTTTAATCAAGACGAAATAAGCATCCAGCCATCTTCTGCGGTATTGTTTACTGCATTCATAATTAGTGGTGGTTTTTAAGTTTCTGTAGAGATAAAGTTCAGTCTGACATACCTTTTTTTTTTCACCCCCCCTGATGCTTAAAATTATGTGTTTGTGTGTGAATGAAATCTTACCATTTAATTGCTTATTTTGTTTTTATTATTTACAAGGTGGAATATATGTTAGTAAAATTTGACCATGAGAATAAGAAAGTGCGCTTGGTGCTCTGTGGTGAAGAAGTTCTTCAAACACTGCAAGACAAGGGGGAGAAGGTAAACCCCAAGTGAGTAGCTGTTTCCTGTTTCTTTTTTTTTTCTTCCTTTTCTCCTGTTACAATATTGTACAGAATTCTGTAGACATGGCTTAACTTTCAAGTCTGCTGTTGGTAAAACCATAAGCCACAGATACTGATATTTTCAGGTAAAGTTAGGGTGCAGGAAGTGAATGATTTTGAACACGCTTGCAGGCAGGCCATGCACCCTTTGCGTTACGACTTGAAAAAAAAAAAAAGGAGGATGTAACAGTGAGCCCACAGAAGCTGCAGTTTGGGTATTTGTTTTGTCTTGCTCTGGTTTCGTGTCTGCATGTAGACAGGAATCACATACTACACCTCCCCTGCCCCATAAAGTGTGTGTGTGTGCACTCACCCCTGTATCTCTGAGGACAGGAGCGAGTGAGGGCTGTACAGGGAAGCCTGTTGTCTGTAGGAGCATTCTCCCATTTTTGGCAGAATTAGGAAGGTAAGTGTAAGGACAGCAGAGCAGTTCTTCCCCATCCTCTCCCATGGAGTTTTCAGGAATAACTGGATCATATCCCTACTTCAGCTAGCCAGAGAAGTGAGAATTGCCTTTTAATTGATGGCAGCAGAGAAATGGGACCAGAGACAGCAAAGTGCTTTTGCTGAAGAGAGCTGAAAGCAGGTCACAGCTTACAGGAAGGTGGAGAAACTCTGTTGTCATGATGAAAGGCTTTTGTGCCCTGGGCCTGTCTGTTTCTTTCTAGGTACCTTAGCCTCATCTTCCAGGGAGGCTTCCCTGCCTGTCTTCCTTGGTAGAGGGGCTATTGGAAGCCTGCAAGAAGGAATCCCTCTGCTTGTAGACTCAAAACTACTACTTCCAGAAGAATGGTAGAGGAGATGTGGCTCTCTGCCTCTGGTGGAGCGTGCTGCATAGAGATGTCATGGCTTCACAAGGGCCTTTTCAGGGGTAACTAGGTGCACTCGAACGTCATTTCTTAACCTAATAAATTTGTGAAACGGGACCAGGTATTCACAGGCAGTAGAAGGAAGAAATCGAGCATAACTTTTGCCTTGCCCTTATACTGTGGAAAAAGTTGAATGTTCTGTATTTTGCAGTTTCAGTTAAATCCCTAAGAAACAAGGCTCGAGGCAGATACTAAAGGTGATTACAGTTTGACATAGGCAAATCCTACTTAACTGCACTTCACAGCAACACTTCCTACTGCCAAACCATGCCTTAATTTCTTTGCACTGTCTTCCAGCAGTGAGGTACGTTGGAACGTATGTTGTGTTATCAAATAATCAGCTTCAGGATATTTTTCTTGCAGGTTGCATTAATTTCTGAAACTCTCACAAATAACCTATTTCTTTTGAAGTTGTAGAAATATATAAACAAGGCTATTCTTTTATTATAGCCACCCAACACTCTGGCGACCAGAATATGGAAGCTATATGATTGAAGGGACACCTGGGCAGCCCTATGGGGGAACCATGTCTGAATTCAACACTGTGCAAGACAACATGAGGAAAAGAAGGCAAGAGGCCGCTTCTGTGCTCAAAGAAAATGAGGCTGTTTGCACTGTGACGTCCTTTCCAAGGTGAGATGGTTGTTGAAATGTAATGCTGTGTTTCCTATTCTCCTTGTATGCTTTTTCTGTTTATTGCATGTAGCTAAGCTGTACAATGAAACCGAGCAAAATATGATGCAATCAGAGTACTTTGACTTAACGTTCTGGTCGTGTTTCCTAAAATTTTTATCGCAGTGAGACAAACAAATAAGCATCTTTTATATTTTTAGGTTACTTCTAAGCTGTGGTGATTTTGTATTGGGAGAGAATACCTGCATATTCATAACACAAAGTATTGTATGTAGAGTAGTCTGCTATCTTGAATTGATAGGGCAAATCTTATATAAAAGGTCTCTCTTTACCTATTTTGCAAGCTTTGATCTTTATAAATAGCAGTTTTGTAAAACAGGGCTAACCTGATCTATTTTTTAACACTGCTTTTTCCATTAAAGCACATGCAAACTTCTTTTGGTGGCTTGGAGCACACAGTAGAACAGGAATTTGATTATCCTTACAAAATGAAGACTTAAAACTTCTGTAATGGTGTACTTATTGAATCTAGAAAGGAGTGCACCTCTCCTGGATTCATAACACTCTTACAAAGAGTAGATTTCCTCCTTTTTATTGTTGTAAAGAGACTCTTGAAGAAATGAAATTCAGGATGTACTTCATTACCTAGGATAAACTGTACTTTTTGATCCTCCTTTCAAACACAATTTGAGGCAGTAATTTATTACGTTCATTCTAACTAGCCTGATCAGTCAAATGAATGAAGATAATTATGTTTAAAATATTTTTAAAAAGTTGCTGTGCAGTAGAAGAGAAGCAGCTGTCCTTACTGGCTGGTTTCTTGTATAGTACAGAACGCAATGGCCCTAAGTTTTTGCTGAGAGCAGGAATGGTACGAAATGTGACTTAGCTGTGAAGTCTAGATACCAAAATACCTGTGTTGTGCCCCGTGAATGCTATTTTAAGAACACTTTGTTGACAAAATATGCTTCCTCTTTATGGGAGCTATACTACATATCTTTAAGGCATTAAGAGCTTATTTAAAGTCCAATGGTTAAGTAGTTCTCAGTGTGTTACAGAATTGAGGTTTTTTTGCCTTACAACCTTACAAATACATTGTCATTTAATGAATTTTTCAGTCTTGCAAAGAATAAAGGGAGAGGAGTTCTTCATCGCTTTGTAGATACAGATAAATACTTTTTACATAACTGTAGGAACAATACATTGCACTTCAGTGAAAGCCAGTAAATAATAAAATGTAGTTTATTACTTATGGGTCATCCCAAACATAGTTTTATGTTTGGGAGAGAGATTGCTCTCCCTAGCCTATTTAGTTTCTTATTTCTGCCTTTTGCTATCTTGCCATTCAAGTCCCTGTTGGTTTGACTGGAGCCTTGTTAATGTGTATTTCTGAGGTTTTGTGGGTTTGGGGTTTTTTTACTACATTCTCTCTACAATAACATGTACATATGTCTGTGTGCATCTGTGCATATACGTGTGTGTATAATAAAAAAAAATCTGTGCATCTGAAAAGGCAAAAAAAACCTTGTTCAAGTGCTGGCAGAAGAAAAGTAAAGAAGGCTTATTCAAATTAAAATAACGCACTTAAAATGAACAAACCTGAAAATGCTTAAATATTAAAAAAAACTACCGTAGAGGGTAAATGAATATCCCTGTTTCTTAAATTTGTGAGCCCTTGCTACTGGACCAGTAAGCTGTTTTCTTTCTTGAGGACTGGAGTGATGCAGTTTACAACGTTGCACTTACGTAAACGATGAATTTGGGTTTAGATATTGTAGGACAACTTGTATACTTAAACCAGGAAGAAGAAACCAATAGTGAAATACATGTTGAACATAATATTTCCAGAAATGTGAGTGCTTCCTGGTATTTTGAGTAGTTGTTTGTAGCTAGCCCTTTTTTATACACCCAAATACTAGAGCCTCTTGAGATAGCACAATCTTTGTGCTTCATGCTGTGCTGCATGGAGAAATTAACGTTCTGCAACTTTACCTCCAACTTCTCAAATGCTCTTTTGTCTCAGCTATACTGAAAACTTACTTAGTCTTGTTTCAGATGACTATTAAACTTACAATGGAGGTACCAAAGAAGAGGCTTGTATTCTGGTGTACTTGCATATCTGTCAGCATTTTACACCTAATAGTGTAATTTTTCTTTGCTTATTACATTTCTTTTATTTATGGGGTTTCTCAGAGTTCTAAAATAGCAAACTGCTGTGAGACTTGAGATGTGTGTATCACTTGAAACTACCTCTAATTCTTACAGAGTTCGTTAGGTACATCTTTTTAACAGTGGTAGATTGTTGGGAGCAGCGCTGGATAAATTACTTCAGCAATCAATGTTAACCTGTACCCTCTAGAGAAACTGTTTAAGGCCCAGAATGCAGCTGCATGTCAGTATTAACGACAGGTGCCAACACACTAAAATGTGTGTGTACTCTGCATAATACTGTGAAGTTTCCTGCTTCAGCCACTGAAAAGGTCCATGTTTACTGCTCAGTGATAGTGGTTTGTTGTTTGTTTTTTTTTTTTTAAAAAAAAAAAAGTCTGTTTAATGAGCACAGAAGCTGGTTGTTGGCAAGCACTGACCTTTTAACAGCAACTGTTTTAAGACCTCTTTCTGGCAATTCCACACACATAGGCAGCAGTCTTGAAAAGCGCTTCAGAAATACTTATGGTAGATGCAAGCTTTAAAAAAAAATCTTTTTATTCCTTTGTCTACTAGAATCCTAATCTCGATCATCTTACCATTTTAAAATCACAGTCTGTTTTCATTATAGCTTGGATCTTATTGTTGTGTTACATAGGTTAGGGTGTCCTGGGTTTACGCTGCCGGAATATAAGCCAACGCCAGTAGAAGGAGGAGCTTCAAAATCACTCTTTTTTCCAGATGAAGCCATCAATAAACATCCTAGATTTAGGTAAGGGTATTTTGAGAGTGTGAATGAGAAGCTGAATATTTTTCTGTGCCTAAATATCATACGCATACCTGCAACTTCTTTACATTGCTGGAATAGAGAGCTATGTGGCTAGTTGCTGCAGATATTGCAAGGACTTGGGCAGAGATGGTTGCGATGACATGTATTTTCTGTCAAAGTGACTTAAAAAAGTAAACTGTTAAGTTAAAGTAACTTTATATACTTTACGCCATTATGGGGCAAAAGGTGTTGGTTATGCTACTTCAAAATTGTTTCCAGTTTGAAATCCCATGGCTAACCACTTCTATCACAGTTAATCAAGCTCTCGTTCAGGTATGTCACAGCAGCATCTCAGTGTACTCAGTAACTTGCCCTAGTTACTCTGAAACGGAGCATGGTGTCAAACTACTTGGGTAGTCTGAGGGGGGTTTCATTGTGAGGTGAGGCTTAGGAGAATGAAAATAATTCTATTTAAAAACCAAGCATGCCTTTCCACTTACCATTGTATTCTTCAGGTCAGTAGCCTTTTACTTTTGCCTATTCTATCAGCATAGTACTGTGAAGTCCATCAAAATAAGACTGACTCTACTGAAAAAAAATTTGGTGTTGTGTCTGTTATAGTCTATCTTAAACTAGGAAAATAAGTATCCTGAAGGAAAATGCTCAGAAAAAAGAGAAAGTTGACATTCTGAAACCCTGAGAATTGCTGAGAAACTAACTGCAAAAACATTTGCATAAAGAGAAACTGTCAGGTATTTCAGCAAACTTTTGTTGTTGTTGCAGTACACTGACCAGAAACATTCGGCACCGAAGAGGAGAAAAGGTTGTGATAAATGTACCAAGTAAGTAAATTCAATCTCTCTTTTTTCTTTTTCAAAATAGTTGTTCAATCTAATTCTCTGGGTTACTGAATGCCTGCATTTTCCACACAGTATTTAAAGATAAGAACACGCCATCACCGTTTATTGAAACATTTCCTAATGATGATGGAGAAGCGGCAAAAGCGGCAAAGCCAGACTATATATACATGGATGCTATGGGTTTTGGAATGGGAAACTGTTGTCTTCAGGTAAAATGCGTCTTGCTTTCAAGATGGTACTGAATGTTGTCTTCCCTAAACGCTTCCCTTTTTAAGATTTGCCTTATGTCTAATTTCTCTAGCTTAATTCACGTACCATGAACCTACCAAATCCACATGGGTAGCTGTCTTCTGTTACTGTGTGCTGGGAGGCATTTTTGGTTCTATTTTCTCCCATTAACACAAGCTCACTTTTTATTGTTTTCATTCATTTGCCCGAGTTCCTACTATTTTACGGTATCCTCCATTTTAAATCCAGGTGCTGTATCTTGGGAGTGCTTTAATTCTTTCAATATCTGTTTGTTTTAAATGGTTTCTCTGTCACGGTAACCTGATGCTAGGGGCTGATGGTTTAGGTAGTAGCAATGTATTTGGCTGTTGATAAAATCTGCCTGTGACCACCACTGTCTTGGAAGCAGAGCTAGGAAGAGGCTAGTGTTAAGTTTCTAGGGTATTAAAGGAAATTCTCCAAGCTCTTCTTGTTTCACAGCCCTGGCAGAAATAACCCCATTCAAAGCATTTCCCTTTGAGACTGAGAAATTACAAAAGCTGAATAAATAAAATGTTCTTGACGGCAGCTAAGTATGATTTCGTGTCACGGGGTAAACTAGGGAGAACCTGATGAAGTAGTAAAGTGTACATAATACTGCGTGTTTTTACAAGGTGTAAAGTTTGATATGGTCTATTTTGTACCATCTCTTTCTTATTTAAGACCAGTAAGAGAAATACAGCCTTACCCTTCAATCCTTCTATGAACTTTTTTAAAAATATATTAAATCCCTTTTTTATGGAATACCATTTTACTCTTCCCCATGCTTGTAACCAGTGCTCAAATTCAGTAGTTTTGTTATCATCAAAGGGAGAATGAAAACAGGGCTGACAGGCGCTATAAGCAGCTGCTTTTGTATCAGCTGATAATTCTTGATAACCAACTAAAAGAAAACACGTATTCCCCACCTATTTTCTGTAAGGTAGTTTGCAGTATCCGTACTTCCTTCTGTTTTTTCCTCACTGTGTACCAGGCTACCGCTTGGTTTGCTGTATTTCCAAGGTTAAAAACAACGCCCCGATGAGCTCGACTGGGACAGCCTGCAGCGACGGTGGGGCGGGAGGCTCTGCCCCTGGGAACGGCAGGGCAAACTGTTGCACTCCTGCCCCTTTTGAGGCTTCACATCCCTGTGCCTGCTGAGCCTTGTGCTCCTGGCTGCGGCTTTCTGCAGTCCTTGCAGTGCTGGCAGCCCTGCTCTGGAGAAGACTGCTGTGCCCTTTTCCTCTGTGATGGGATGTTTGGCTAGAAACCAGGTGGAATCTCAGATTTAATGTGATTTGGAATAAACATAAAAGGGAAGCGGAAGCGGGTATCACTGTATTGGGGAAAGAGTGTAGGTGTCTTGTTCTGCTCCACCCCAAGGCAGGCTCCCTAGTGCTGGAAGTCCAAAATTAGTGATAAGAAATCATACTTAACTGCTTCTCTGCAGGATAATTAAATGGTTCTGTCTTTTCAAAGTGCATTTTGTTTTTCTTTTTCTGATAACCACTTTGAAGGATAGACACAGAAGAAACACTTTCTTTACCGCACACCCTTTTTCTAACTTGGGATGTTTTAACGAATGTTGGCTGGAAAACACACACAAACAAATCCCATATTCCTCCTCTCCTCCCTGCCACTGGGTGAGCTTGGGAGTTTGGGGCTTTTTGTTTTTGTGTTTTTTTTTGTTGGTTGGGTGGGTTCTTTTAAAGCTTACTTGGTGTTGGGTTGGGTTTCAGTGGCAGAGTGAGAAAAACCTGTCTGTTTTGTGGGACTCTCTACTTGTAATCCATGGAAGAGGAAAATCTGTTTGGCTGGTGCTCTTCAGGACAATGAACAGCGATGATGATTCTAAAGCTGAAGCCTGTTGCACAATATTATGCTAGTGGTACAGGTGTACACTCCCATCTAAGTTATCCTCTGTTCTATGAATATGTAAACTACAAAGAAGGAGAGAGAGGCTTTTAATCTGTTTTGCATCTCCTAACAGTTTTGAGGCGATTGATCCTCCTCCGCATTTTCACAATGCATAAAGTGTCAATTTGGGAAGTCTGGAGGGTAAGGTCTGCTACTAGAAATGTGTCTTGTATTTGATGCTGCTCTGAGCAAATTTCACCAAATTTTGCAAAGAAGTTATATTTTCTAGTGGCCTATGTGTGGTAGGGCTTCCACATCATTAATGGCTTCTGCAAATAGCATTTCTTTTCCATCTTTTGCTGTGTCCTGGTCTCTAGTACAGGCAAAACTGGACATTTTTTTGTTAAATAAAAGTTACAGTAGGCACAAAGATACTTATTTTTCACAGTTTGGCAGGATCAAACAAACGTGTCTTAAAATGTCCTTTAAAATAGGATTAGCAGTCACATAAAACAAATGTTACATCTACAATAGTTTCTGACTGTTGTTCTAAGTAAGTGGGTTCCTGGCTTATTTCCTGAAGGTGCATTACTGACCCATGTGTATTGTAGATTTCTTTGGTTCTTGCAAATGTTCCTATATTTAGCCTCACAGCCGAAACACTGTAGTCTGAAATCTTTTAATGAACATGGAAAAGGTGCGGAAATGAGCTTGTGATATAAATGCTGCTGATAGATGGGGCAAAAGTTTGTCCAAGAATTGGGGGGTGGGAACCCACACAAAAAACTCTACCCAAAACAAACCAAATAAAAAAAAAACTCTTAAAATTCTTGATATTTAAAATGTTTTGTTATATCATTGATTCTAAATTTAGGAAGGCTGTGTTTGCACTATGATTACAGAAAATGTGATAGCAATTGTACTTCTTCCAACAGGTAACATTCCAGGCTTGCAGCATTTCTGAAGCAAGGTACCTCTATGATCAGCTAGCCACAATCTGTCCGATTGTGGTAAGTAGTGGACTTCTATCACATCAGTTCTTCGTTGTGTGAAAGCCACTGCGTGTAAAAAAAGGAAAAAGTTAAATTAAAAAAAAACAAACTTGAATGCTACTCACAAATCTGGTACTCTGGGAGAAGTCAGTCTCTTGCTAGATTGTCAGATGAGCACTGTGATTTATTTAATGTCCAAATGACACGACAAAACAGGTGATGTCTGTTTCTTTTCCTCTGCCCTCCTTTCCACATGCACAAGACTCTTGTTGAGTAGTTCTAGAAATATATTTGGGGCAGTTTTTCATGAAAACAAGACAAGCTCACTCCTTAAAACAATTTTTAATTTTTCAACTCTGGTCTGACAGAGGGTTTCAGCTTAAATTGTATAAATCTGTCCCTTTTGTAAGCATGTGGTCATAAGCTGGTGTTTATAACAGGTGTTATAAAAATAAAGTAGTTGTCTGGTCTAGTGGTGAGCAGGTCCTGCTCTGAATGAGGTATGTTCCAGCTGCATTGCTAAGGTGCTTGGCCAGACAAAAATGAACAAAGAAAGAATGCCAGGTGAATTTCTGGAGTTTGGAAGTGTGTGAGCAGAATACTTGCTGATTTGTCACAAAATTGCTTCTTCCTTTATCATCTTTGTGTTCCTTAAATGCTGATCTGTAGAGGTAATAAATCTGGAGAGTGTCAGATGCCATTTCAATAATACTAACTCTTCATCTAGGCATCTTCTGGAGACAGCAGTTGAGAGATTTGTGGTTGTATTGGCTTTGGCTGTACATTAAACTGAAATATATACCTCAGTTACTTCTGGACACAGAAGTGCTTCTAACAACCCCAATGCAGCGCTACAGGCTTGGGGTGGAGTGGCTTGAAAGCTGCCCGGCGGAGAAGGACCTGGGGGTGTTGGTGGACAGCCGGCTGAACATGAGCCAGCAGTGTGCCCAGGTGGCCAAGAAGGCCAACGGCATCCTGGCCTGTATCAGGAATAGTGTGGTGAGCAGGACTCGGGAAGTGATCATCCCCCTGTACTCAGCACTGGTGAGGCCCCACCTTGGGTACAGTGTTCAGTTTTGGGCCCCTCATTACAAGAAAGACATTGAGGTGCTGGAGCGTGTCCAGAGAAGGGCAACGAAGCTGGTGAGGGGTCTGGAGGACAAGTCTTATGAGGAACAACTGAGGGAACTGGGGCTGTTTAGCCTGGAGAAGAGGAGGCTGAGGGGAGACCTTATTGCTCTCTACAAGTACCTGAAAGGAGGTTGTAGAGAGATGGGGACTGACCTCTTCTCCCTAGTGACAGGTGATAGGACGAGAGGAAACGGGTTCAAGTTAAGCCAGGCAAGGTTTAGGTTGGATATTAGGAAACATTTTTTCACTAAAAGGGTTATCCGACAATGGAATAGGCTGCCCAGGGAGGTGGTGGATCCCATCCCTGGAGGTGTTTAAAAAAAGGGTAGACGTGGTACTTGGGGCTATGGTTTAGAAGTGGTTTTGTCAGGTTAGGTTAATGGTTGGACTCGATGATCTTAAAGGTCCCTTCCAACCTTAACGATTCTAAGTTTCCATTTCCAGTGGGGCTGTATTTTGCTTTTGGTTCCTTGGCTTGTCCTTTGTTTTCATATCACGCTGTTTTATTTTAGATGGCGTTGAGTGCTGCATCTCCATTCTACAGAGGCTATGTGTCTGATATTGACTGTCGCTGGGGAGTAATCTCTGCATCTGTAGATGATCGAACGCGAGAAGAGAGGGGGCTAGAGGTAAGTAATGTTAGGTAGTAGATGTCTGGGTTGTTTCAGGCAAAAAAGTTAAATATCCTTTAGTGTCAAATTCTGTTTGTTCTCATCAGAATCCCTAACAGGGGAATGTGGCAGTCTTTGTGGTCAATATAGGAGAGGTGGTGTAAACATTTGCCTTGGTTGTACAGTTTACATTAGCAAATATATATTTTTAGTTAGGTATGGAATCCCAGTAGAACTCCATTTACACCTCCACTGCTTGCTAAAAAGGTCCTCCTCTGATGAAACTTTCCAGTCTGGGCTTGGGCCCAAAAAGCAAAAAGCAGGTGCTGCTGAGTAATCCAGTATTATAAACTAGAACTATGTGAAAAGAGCCAGTTGTCAGAACTTGAACTTAAGGAATTTCTCTAAGCAGGAGTTGGCATTCAAGGCACTTACAAAATTATAGAAAATAAAAAATAATTCTAAAAAATCTACTCGAAATATTTCTTGAACTACCCATTTTAAAAGCATATGTAACAATGTGTGCATAGTGAAACTATATTGTTATATGTTCAAACAGGTATAATAAAGCTTTCCAGGTACTTGGGGTAATGGTATATTACATCAGGAAAACGTTTCCACTTTTAGAGAATTCTAGTCAATGTGAGATGACTGTTTTTTCACTCAGATACATATATCTGCAAACAGAATAGTCATAATTTCAGGATCACTTTCTATTAAGCCTATTTAAGACTCGTGCTTTGAAAACTGAGGCTGTAGGATTTTTTAAACAGGATATAATTCTCACATAAGTGTCATTAGTGAGCAAAACTTAGGTAACTTTGTTAACAAGCTGTTAAAATATTGTATTCTTAAATTATATAGCCACTGAAGAACAACCATTATAGAATCAGTAAATCCAGATATGATTCCATAGACAGTTATCTATCTGAATGTGGTGAGAAATACAATGACATTGATTTGACAATAGACAAAGATATCTACGAGCGCCTAATAAAGGAAGGTAAGTGTTTGCTTCATTATGAGCAGGTTAAGAATTATGCTTGCAGTGTGTGGGGATATTTTACATTTTTGTTCTTGTTTGTTTCAATCATTGTGCATCGCTCAGAGTGACTCCTACTCAGGAAGTATCTGTGTAGTGTGGTCTTGGGAGTTTTTTTAAAAGTATTCATTTGTAATGGAAACTGTCCCTAATTCCAGCTTGAGAAGCTCAGTGTTTGGTGCATTAGTGTTTTATCTTTACGGAGAGAGGAGAACTGATTTAGGAAAGATGGCACAGAGGTGCATCAGAAAACAGGAAGAAAGGCAGCCACACCAATATTCTGCTGCCATTTCCAAACAAGAACCTGTTTGGTTTTTTTTCTTTTTAATCATTTCCTTCCTTCCCAAAGTCGTCATTTAAACTTCAACAGGATGTGGTGGGTTGAGGTACTATTGCAGAGTTGGATGTTTTCAGTCTTGTAAAACAAATCGTTTCCTAGAACCTGCTTTGCTATGTGTGAATTGTTTGTTTGAATTTTCATTTTGTAGGTATTGACCACCTTTTGGCACAGCATATTGCACACTTGTTCATTCGAGACCCATTGACTTTGTTTGAGGAGAAAATACATCTAGATGATGCAAATGAATCCGACCATTTTGAGGTTGTGTCTGATTTAGAGGAATTTAATAAATATATATGTAAAATTGCTTATTCTTTATAGTACTGCTTCATTGGAGGATGGCTGTATTAGCTAAGATTCTTTTTTTCCTGAATTTTTCACTTCAACTAGTTCTTTAGCATCTTTGCAGTGATAAGCACATTTATTTCTTTGTTTTATCATTTATTTAGGAGAAGGTGGTGGCTTATACTTTAAACCAAATAAAATATGAAGACCCCAAATTATAGCTATGTATATAAGTGTTATGGGGAACAGTCTATTTTTATGGCTTCCTAAAAACTTTTGTATGGCCTTTACGTATAAAAGTCTCTTACACAGCTTTATGAAATAATAGCTGTGGTAATATTAGGTATTTCTAGTTTGGGATGCATCAACCCTTCATTAAGAAAAATGTCAGCTAAATCTCAGCCCCCTAGTATCTTACACGTAATCCTCAAACAAAATAGCACAAGGAAGTGTAATGTATTTGCTCCTAGGATGGGTAGTTATACTGTGGTTTATAGGAAGGCATGCCACATAGTTTGGAAGCGCTTCTCTAACTTGATGGGCTGTTCCAGGGAAAATATTACAACTCTAGTTATCTGCTTATTTTTCTTTGATTATATTATAGAATGATTCATATCTTGATTGTGACAGCTCATTTCATGTGCTTTGCAGAATATTCAATCTACAAACTGGCAGACAATGAGGTTTAAGCCGCCTCCTCCAAATTCAGATATTGGATGGAGAGTGGAATTCAGACCTATGGAGGTAAGGAAGGCATCAGTATGCACAAAACTTTTCTTTTAAGTGGAAAAGTACCAGGCATTCTGCCACCTAGTATCAAACACCTATTACTTATGCTGTGTTTTCTCCCCTCTGAATTGCTAGATGCAAGTGAAGTGGACAGCAGTATTTAATCAGACATGGAGTGTGGGAATGTAACTGACAGGAGAATCCACTGCCGCACAGCAAAGCATGCTAATGGATTTGGGCTGATGGGGAAAGGAATTAGGCTTGTATTAAAGCAACAGTAAACAAAGCCCCATTTAGCTTCTAGGGACTGTATTTCTCCAGTACTTTTCCTGGTGCTGAACAATTCCACTGTCATTGTTTTGTTTTTCACAAGTTATTTTATAGCTGTCTGTTTCTGAGCTCTCTGAATTTAATCCCTTTAAAGTGGGAACTTAAAAGCTATTATACATTTGTAATTACACAGAGAGCCTGAAGGTGCAGGTTATTAGATAGTCTTTTGAAACACAAGTGTGTTTTGGCATTGGATTAAAAGGTTGAGTTTGTTGAAGTATATGCATGCGTTGTGCATTTGAAGTCACTGCTGATGATTCCAGCTTGTGCATCATCACCTCTGCTAGTAGAACATGTGTAAATACAAGTACCAACGTGAATGTTCAAATCAAACTGTTCTAAACTCTCCCAGACATTTACCTACTTCCATGGATGTATTAACACTAAAGTAGTTTAATCCTTTCATGTCTAGGTCCAGTTAACAGACTTTGAAAACTCTGCATATGTTGTGTTCGTCGTATTGCTAACCAGAGTGATTCTGTCATATAAACTGGATTTTCTCATTCCTTTGTCTAAGGTAGGTGTGAAAGATCAGATCTATTGGAGCTAAATGCAACATAATGGCATCAAGACTGATTTTTATCCTCTGCAACTTGGAACTAATATTTCTACACTTACAGAACAGTTATTTTTCTCTTTTGGTCAGTTTTCATCTGTACCAGGCTTTTGAATCAATTTCATGTCTACAGTATTAAATGTTTTACTGCTGTGTCATGTCATTAAGCTTATAGATGAATACTGCGGGAATTTCTGTGGTGCCTAACAGTGTCTGACTACTGCAGAAATGTTGAGAAATACCACTGTCACAAGACTGTTTTGACACTAGGAAAGGGCATGTTTCCCTTGTTTTACATGTGGGGAAAATAACTTGTGGATGTCAAAATAAAAACTTTAGATATTTATTTTAACATGGCTGTTGCCTATGTCTAGTGTTCTTATTCTCTATTTTGTTTGTACCTGGTGGAGAGGGAAAGGAGTGGAAGGTGTCCCTGCCCATGGCAGGGGAGTTGGAACTAGATGATCTTTAAGGTCCCTTCCAACTCTAAGCATTCTATGATTCTATGCTTAGTGTGAGACAGCATTTGAGTGAAAACAAATGCTGCTGATTCTGGTCACGACTGTGACTTGTGTTTGGACAGACCAGCCATGCAAAACGTGCTTTTTCCTTAATCTTGTCCTCACAATTGTTGAACTGTTTTGGGTGGAACTGTCCTTGCATGTCTACTTTCTGAGGCATCTGACCAGAAAATGTCTTTTTAAGTGGATAGTCCTGCAATGTTATAGATAACTTTAGATTAGGTCTTGTAGTTCAGAAGGCTTCTGATGGACTGTATACTAGAAAATACTGCCAGCGCTGGCTGCAGCATAGCAGTAGTATCCTGTGGCTTTTCTTAGTGCTTTTAACTAGAATGGAGAAAAATACTGCAGTTGTAAATTAACAGTAATCATGCCATACAGCTGGTATGATCTCTAAAAAGACAAATTCTCTTCTTGGTGTCAGGGAATTCCGACTTCATAAATAATGTGGCAATTTAGCACTGGCATTGTATAATTACATTGTTATTTGGAATGTCTCAAAAGCGCAAAATTTTTAGCTAATGAATACCAGTTCAGACTGAAAAAGAGATCAGGTGCTGAAAGAACCTGAACAGAGTTGGGGGGGCATAAAATTGTTTGAGCTTGACAAGCAATTTGGCAGGTAATGCAACACAGAATTGCACAACCATTAGTAAGCCTGCCTCTTTCAAGTAAAATAATACAGGATTATGGGGCTAATCTCACACTAATCTTTGCTGTCTGATTGAGTGCGGTTGTACTCCCGTCAGCTAGGACTGGAGTTCTTTCAAACTTTCAAAACAGCCTGTTGTGTAAATAGGTTTCATAATATAAACTGAACAAAACCAGACTTTTGAAAACAAAGCTTTGAAAGGTAAGAAGTAAGTGAAGATTTTGCATTGACTTTAATTAAAGGTCAGACGAAGAATTCACGAAATCATATCCCTTCTTCTGAAGACAATACGGTAAAGCTAATGTCTGAAAGCTGTGTGATGTTAATTCCCTGAGAACATACCCACCAAAGAACTTGGGCAAAATCTTTGGTCCAAAAAGACAGAGCAATGCTTTATATCAGTTGCAGAGCATATGATTAGTGCTTTGTAGTTTGTAGACTTTTCGAGAAGCCTGCAATTTAGAACCTCTTTACCAGCAGTCAGTTTATCTACCTCTCTAACAGATGTTTGGGTATGGAATAGATATAATTCCCATACAAAGTTACTGGAATTCTGCTTCTGAAAGTTCATTTAACACAGTGATAACTCTTCTAAAGACTTCAATGGTTCTGTTAATAAAGTCAACAAAGTATGGCTAGGGAAATGGCAATTTTCTTCTTCTGTAGTCATTTAAATTACATCTAAATATGCAAAAAAGTCTCCCAGATGGGATGCAACCTGTTAATCACAGCTGTTCCTGTGTTTCCTTCCAAACTTGAAAGATCAGCGTAGTATGTTCTAACATAATACCATTACCTTTTCTGCTGGAGACCTGATTTCATAGAACATCATCTCTTTGTGGTTTTGCCTGAGACCCCTGAAGAATGAAATAAAACTTACGTCCACAGCTTGGCCTTGTGTGACGAAATAATAAGAAACATAGTAGATGTTTCAACTAATAAGACCAAAACGTGAGGGTTTGGGAGAATTTTCTAAAATGTCACAAATCTCTGAAATACTTATTTTGCCAGGTGGACGAAAACATGAAGGTGGCCCAGAAAAGAGATGCTGTCCGGCAGGGAATGTTTTACTTCAGAAAAGATATTTGCAAAGGTATCACAACAAGAAACCTTATTAACACTGTTGTGGGTGTTTAGTGAATCTCTTGCCTTCTAACTGTTTCTTCCTTTCCCTTTGTCACCCATGAAGGTGGAAATGCTGTTGTGGATGGATGTGGCTCTGCACAGAACGGGACAGGCACTGACACAGAAGAGTACACCTTAATGAGCATTGATACAATTATCAATGGGAAGGTCATAGCCTCTTCTACCTGGAACACACAACTTTCCCCTCCATTCCGCCCTCCCAGAAACCAGATTGAGCGTGGTTTATGCTGACTCTGTTCTCTTACGCAGGAAGGAGTCTTTCCTGGTTTGATCCCAATTTTGAATTCCTATCTTGAAAACATGGAAGTGGATGTGGACACAAGGTGCACCATCCTAAACTACCTGAAGTTAATAAAAAAGAGAGCATCTGGTACGTTTGACACTTTTGGACATTGATTTTCCTGGCATTTTTCTACTTAGTAATTGGGCTGTTCTCTAGTTTTCAGTTGGGTAAAACTGGTAGCAGCTGTGGCTGGCTGGCTAAGTGTTGAATCATAGGAGCAAAGGACTGGAGTGTGTTCTCTGGCTTAAATCTGGTCCTGTATAATTCTGATTATAAACGTTTCGTGATCCATTTTAGAACTTAAATTAGGAGCAATTGATACAGATATGCTGCCCTCCAAGCTGTAATTGTATCTCCAATCCAAGATTTCTCTTTTCAGCACCACTTAACTGCTACTTTTGCCAGCGTTTTGTCCACTTTGTAGTAGTTTGCACATATACTAATCCCCTTGCCTGTCACTTGAGCGTTGTAAGAGTATGGGATGCTGGATCTGATAGCCTGGTGTTACTGGTGCGACTCCAAAAGATTGATAAGACTAAATTCTGGTATGCTAGAGCATGGGACCTAGTGTTTAGCTCCCTGATACAAAAGCCCTTCTGTAAGTAGCAAAACTCTTCCAAAGCAGAGCGAAGCAGGCTCTTCCCCTGTGTTCCCCATGTTACAGTGTTTTCAAAGACAGGGGGTATAATGACTCTTTATGCTTCTTTTTAAAATGCAGCGGTATAATGAGTAAAAGATGCAGGCTAAACTTTAATTCAGAACTGGGTGCATAGCACAGTCTGCAGCAGCTTTATACCTTTCTGTGTGCAAATTCCTTGTATGCTTGCCCTGCTGTAAATGTAGCTAGACAATTAATGTTAGTTTTACAGGTCAAGACCTTTTTTTTTTTCTCCCCAATTTTAAACTGAAGTGTTGCATTCCTTAATTCTTGAAAATTGCTGAAGAAGCTTCTAGGTAAAGACCTTTTTAAAGCTGAGGGGGAAATAGAGACTTTAACTTGCCTGGTAATTCAGTACTTTAGCAGTACTTCAGAATGGTAACAAGTTTTAATTACAGCTTTCACTGTAAATGTTCTTTCCTAGGGCTGCTTGCTTGTAGGAGATTTCTGTCCCTCAGGTAATGTAGACAGGAATTTGATGCTTGGCTTAACTGAGGGAGAGAAGAGAAACTGGCAGGAAGAAAATATATGAGGCCCATCAGCCCTCAAAATAGCAATACTTTCAAAATACTCCATTGTTTGTTGTTGGTTTTTTTTCCCCCTTCAGAAAAATGCTGTTGAAAAAACAAGGAATACATAAATCAGAGGGTTTTTTTCTAAGAGCTAATGACCTGGGCTTGACACCCTGTTGCCCTTCCAAAGAATCGTAGAATCATAGAATGGTTTGGGTTGGAAAGGACCTTAAAGATCATCTAGTTCCAACCACCTACCATGGGCAGGGACACCTTCCAGGGACCAGATTGCTCAAAGCCCCATCCAGCCTGGCCTTGAATGCTTCCAGGGATGGGGCACCCACAACTTCCCTGGGCAACCTGTTCCAGTGCTTCACCACCCTCAGAGTGAAAAATTTCTTCCTAATATCTGATGTAAATCTACCCTTTTCCAGTTTGAAGCCATTCCCCCTCATCCTATCACTACATGCCCTTGTAAAAAGGCCCTCTCCAGCTTTCAGATACTGGAAAGCTCCTGTAAGGTGTCCCCAGAGCCTTCTCTTCTCCAGGCTGAACAACCGCAACTCTTTCAGCCTGTCCTCATAGGAGAGGTGCTCCAGCCCTCTGATCATCTTTGTGGCCCTCCTCTGGACCCACTCCAACAGGTCCACGTCTTTACTATGTTGGGAGCTCCAGAGCTGGACACAGTAAACAAAGAACAGCTTTGCTACCTGGTGCGAAATTGCAGGCAGTGCAAAAGTCAGCTCGTGTATTTACACAGACCTAAAACATGTGGGAGTGATGTAGGTAAGAGTCTAGGGTTTGTATCTTTACTCTGAACTGAAATGATTTTTAAATGACGCTTCACAAGAACTAGAATTCACAGAATAAAAGGCATTATGTATTGTATTACTGTGCCGTGATGTTTCTCAATTGTGAGCTTTGGATTATTCCAGTTTACTCTCAGTCTTAAAACAAATGTTCCTGAACTGCAGCCTGTCTAGCATGAGAGATATCCACAAAGAATAGCCATTTTTCAGATTTCTCTCCTCAAGTGGTGAACGCAGAGCACTCATGAGAGTTAAACGCTTGCACTGTAGCTGCTGTGGCTTTAACCTTGCCCTGACATGGTTCATCTGTGCTTCGGTCGCATCTTCTCTCTCAGCACAGCTAGGTATTGCCCTCCTGGTCTCTAGCTGCTGTGTGACTGCCACCACTCAGCGAGACTACAGATTTGCTAGGAAGGCAGCAGCTGCTGACCACCACCAAATATTAACGAAAGCAGCATTAAGACAGCAGCATCCTTGTCCTGGCGTGCTGTCCTGGTTCCTGGTGGTCTGCAGTGTAGGTGCTTTCTTGGCTGAAGGTGGTGCAGTAATCATGGTGGTTGATGACTGTTCACAAACGTAATTTCCATAATTGTTGCCTTAACCTTCTTGAAGCAGTTACAGTTTTGGTCCTTATAAAGTCATTTAATAAGAAATGCTGCAGTTTTGTTATATGCTCTTTGAAAAACTTAATCCCTGTAGTTTTGCATGTTTAAATGTTCTTCCCAGTTATTTCATAGTATGCCTTCTAGTTCCTGCGTTGTAGGATAATGTTTCTTTACTCACTTCTCATCAGCATTCATGATTTTGCAAACTTCTCAGGTACATTGTTGCTTCCAAACTTGCAATTCCCTCCGTCTTGTCTCTGCTCGCTTGGAAGTTCTCACACCTTTCGTCAGTCTGTGGTGCCTTTTCCTGTTGGTTGTATGTTCTTTGAGAGCTGTACGCTGTGTTCACGATGGTGGTGGTGCAGATTTACACCAGTACAAAGTATGGAGTGTGATTGGGCTGCCTGACCACTAGGTGTCTGTGTTGGTGTTAGTTGGCCTGCTCTTCCATCTCCTCCTGCACTGGTGCAGCGGCTTTTAGTCCAAAACCGTGTCTCTCCTTATGCTCAGCTCCACTCATTTCCTGGCCCCACCAATTTTCTTGCAGGCCCCTGCTTCTCGTTGGTTTGAGCAAGCTTTCGTGTGAGTTTTTAGTCCCTTCAACAAATAATGCTTCTTGAGTATTTTTCTTCTGCCTTCTTTTTATATAGAAGTGTAAACTCTGGCTTCATTTCTTTAAAACATGACTTCTGTGTTTTGAGGGACATTTTTATTTCTAATAACCTTTTTTATTCTGCTTTTCTTTCCTGTACTTTTTGCAATTTTTCTGATTTGTGTTTCTGTGCTGCTGTTCAGAACCCCTGATCTTTAAACTGTTTTGGATGCTTTTTACTTTTTATTTGTGTGTTCCTCCTTGCTTACCCTAACTCGATTCCTCTTGCTTTTTATAATATTCTTAAATCAAAGATTTCTGTAGTGGAAGCCCTTGACTCTTTCCACTCTTACACGGATGCTGAGATTCCAGTAGCTAGCAGTGAAAGTTTTTCTAGGCTCTTCGAGCATCCCATCAGCCTACTTTAATGTCTTACTGTCAGAGTTACCTTAAACTTTTACCAGTTAAGGTTTGCTTGCATATGCTGCATTCAGGAGCAAGATTCGGTAGCCAAAACACTGGTGTCCAGCTGGCCTCCAGCGCCTACTTTACAAGGATGCAGGTCTCCTGCAAGTGCTGTGTGCCGTTTGATGACCCCGTGTAGAAGTGTCAGGGGCCCTTAGGCACCTGCTGACTGCCCCGTGGACAGCATGGTGAAGCAGAGGCAGCGTGTACAAACCAGGGGTTGGTATAATCAGGAACTTGGCTATTTTCTGCTAGGAGAGCTGCCAGAGGGAGAAAGAATAGTTAAGGCAGGCAGAACAAAGCTAGCAGCTGAGTTGGATGGATCGACAGCAACATTATGTTATATATATGTAGTTGTTGTAGAGGTGTCTGTTGATTCGTCTCAGCCAGATTCTCTGTTAAATGACGTGTTTACAACCTTTTGCTATACAACCTGTTGGTGACACCTGTTCCAGTAGCTACTTCTCTCTGCACTGTCTCATTACAACATCTGAAAGTTTGAAGATCGCACCAGATGAATGGGTTTTAGACTATATGTCAGCTTACTTATGCCTGCATTTTAGCCATATTTAAAAAAAAAATACATGTATAGGAATGTGTTTCTCATGAAAGCATGGACTGTTCATTAATTGTGTATATAACGCGTAGAACTTTAGGTGTTGTACTGCTAAATTAGATGTATAAACTGTGAAATTTGACTTCCCCTTGCCCACAGGAGAATTAATGACAGTTGCTCGATGGATGAGGGAATTTATCGCACAGCATCCAGACTACAAGCAAGATAGCGTGATAACTGATGAAATGAATTATAGCCTTATTTGGAAATGCAACCAAATCGCACAAGGCCAGGCAGAGTGTCCTGAACTATTAGGGGTAGGATTTAATAAGAAACAAAGTGGAAACAAAACTGGCTCTTTGTAATGAATGAATGTTTCTTATATAATAGAAAGTTTAAGCCTTTTAGCAAAGCACTAGCAAAGATACTGTGAATCTGGTACAGTTTCATGGTGTGAAGACCAAAACAGGGATACTGCACTATAAAATGGGCCAATCTGCCTAAATATTTGTTTAAGGCATCCTAAAGTGGGCATATTCTTATTGTTAAGGTTTATACAATGTACATGTAAATAGTAAAATATTTTTATGATTAACATCAATGTATTTTAATAACATTGTATCTAAAGTTATTGTGAATTAGCTTGTAACTTTTTTATGCTTATTCTAGAAAGAAAAATTGTCCTGAACAGCTTTGTAAATGTAATGGTACTTGTATATTATATGCATTCCAGTTACTGAATGTTTACTGTAATTTTTTTAACCTGGAATGTGCTAAGTNGAAAAAAAAAAAAAAAAAAAAAAAATCTTCTGGACCTACCTGAATTGCAAATACTTCTTCCTTCCACTTGGGTTTTGAAAGTATGTAAGAACAGATAAATTCATGCGCATCCCATTTGTTAATCTTTACAGCGGTTTCTCAGTTGCCACAAGACCTGCATCCACTCATAAACTGTAAAACTGAGAGAACGGATCTGTCTTTATTCAAATAACACAAGTCTGCGGGTCTGCAGATGCATCGTTATTTTTTTCCCCTCTGAAGTAAATTTGTACGCTAGCGCAGTTCAGAAATTTGCCCAATGATTTAACAAAAAAAAGCAGTAACGGGGGAGACGTAGTGAAAGAGAGGAAGAAATGAGAGCTGAACATAAAACTGTCTTTAGAAAGGAACCAGAGAGACCCGTTCTGGACTTTACTCCGTCACTGCTCTTTCTCCCACATTGCTGCTGTTTCCACAGTTGACAATGACAGCAGCACAAAACCAAACACCTGTCTCCATTTTTCCTAAAAGTTGAGTTTCTCATTTGTCATTCATTATTATAAATATTTTTGTCAGCATGTTTGTTTCCTATAAGGTACTTTATGTAGATAGCTGAGGTACCTACATAGCTGTAGGTATGGATAACTTAATCCCCTCTAGAAAATAGTTATAAAGAAATCATGGAATGCACTAACCCTTTGAATTGGGAGCCAGTGCTGGGAGTGACTGTAAAGTATTTAAAATTTAGCCAATGCAACTTGTAAATAAAGCAAACTTAAGGGGCCTTCTTGATTTAGCTTCCTAACTGACTTCTAGAAGTGAATTGCATTATGGGTAGATTATGCAAAGTTTAATGCAAGCATATATAAATACCTAAGGTGTAATGATTTTTTTAAAAAGAACTAATGGAGAAACTGCAATGAAGAGGTGCACTAAGAAGAAGCTTTTATGTACTGATACTAGACTTTGTTCTGTGTTCACAGGTGTGCTTTAGAGAATAAAAAGAATGCTTTTTTTTCTGCGGTGGTGAATTTGTTTTAATGGAGATGTAGGCATATGCTAATTTAGTTTCTGTAATAAGGAAATAAAAATAAAATTTGCAGTATGTGTTGGTCACTTGCATGACTTGAACGCACGTTTTCAGATTCGGAAAAGAAGGCGTTGCGTACTACAGCTTGTCTCACCCAGACTCGCTTTGTTCACGGGGAAACTTCTCAGGACTGATGGCAGACGGTCTGCCACCCCTGCAACAGAGACATCCTTGCCATTGTCATGGTAGCATCTGTCTGACTGCACAGCACCAGGTGCTAACCTTGGAAGACCCCTAAAAAACGTTAGAATGTTTTCTTGCTGGTACTGCATCAACACGTCGTTATTCCCTTTCAGCTGATATTAAATTACCCTTCTGGCCTAGGAGGTGGCTACTGTCCTGTAAGTGAGAGCAGATTCTGTCACAATGCCTAAAAGCTGTGGCTGGAAGTTGCTCTCGTGAGTTCTCGTATGCATGTTTTCAGAAAGGATCAGAAAGATCAAACACAAAGCTGCTGCTTGTTTGTTGAGGTGTCCACGGCTGCGGTATCTAAGCAGCTTACATTCCCTGGATGAAGAGTTAAGGTATGTGTGGCATGGTGAAGGTCCTCATGGGGCAAACCGGAGTTGCTGCCAGAGGGGCAAGCTTTGCCACTAGTTTTGAATGTACCTTAGAGGTGGCTGTGTGGTATCTGCACCCACTCCGAGGTGGAAAAGCAAGGCTGAGGCCAAGCTTGAGCTCTGGCTGACCTTTTGCAGAGAGCAAAGGCTTGGGCTTTGGGCTAGGCCCTTGGGCAAAGGCCCTTGGACTAGGAATTCGGGATTTTTGGTCCTGCAGTCATGAAGTGCTTTCAGGGAAACAATGATCTCTCTGACAGCCACCTGAGCGAAGGGAGGGGAAGAAGCACCAAGCACCTGAAGTGACAGGTGACCGATTCCTTTCCCAAAGAGCTTAATAACGTGTCCATCATGGCACTTCCCGTGATCACGGATGTTCTGGTCCCAGTTCAACCCCAGTAATTTGCTTCATGCCTTCCACTCAGTTTCCAGCTAGAAGATCCTGTTGTGATTTCCAGAGGTCTTAATGCTGCAAACAATACACTGGTGCCCAGTTTCCTCTTGAGAGTCAGACTACTTGAGTACTGGTGTCTTTATTGCTGGATTATTTTAGCTATGCTTTTATCATGGCCTAAATCTTCAAAATGTGGCACCTTCTGTGTGCACGTGCAGCTCTGCAAGCAGTTTGCCTTTCTGGGAGTTGGAGCAGCAAGAACTTTGTACAATACTATGGTCCAGCAAAGGATCTGGACCTGACCTCTGTGAAACAAGCGTCCTGCAGCTCGTAGAAGCTGCACTGAAGTTTCTTGAAAGGTGAGCTCATCTTTTGTTTGCAGTCATTTTGTTTAAGATTTTTAAGTGGATTATATTCACTGTGCTGATAGGGTTTTGCAGTGAATTTGAGAGACCACCTGCTACACGGGAAGCTGGTCACAGGAGCGGTGGCGGTTGAGGTTATTTCAGCAGCTATCTGGACGGCATGAGCTGGGTTTCAGCGGCAAAGGATTGCTGCAATCCCTTCGTAAGAGCTGGGCCCGTCCTTCTCACTGCCTCCTAAGGATGAACGGCAACACGGATGCACGCAAAAATACCCTGGTCAGGGTGTTCTCTACTCCAGGAGAGCAGACGAGGGGATGGAAATGGAAGAGTTCCCCTTGCTGCAGTGGGTGTCAGAAGATGGCTGGTGACCGTAATGCTGAGCAGTGCAAGAACCTGTGCTTTACAAGAGAATAGAAGCAAGAACATTTGAGCATGACAGCAGAAACCCTGGGTCTCGTGAGGTCTGAAAGAACTCACTGGAATTTTCTTGAAGCCGCTCTGGGGAGAAACAGCATTTGGAAACAGTGATCTTTGCCATGAGTGTATGGGTACCCTGACGGAGGAGGGGGATGGTGCGGCTCTGGAGGTGAGCAGATGGCAGAGCCGCAAGTTTTGTGACTCTGTCCTGTGAGCCCAACCAAACCTATCACCTCTGCCTTGCTGGTCTTGCTGTAACCGCTTCGTTGTGCCCCTTGACCAAAGGGCACCAGAGTGCACGCAATGGCGAGCGCTTTACAGCAATGAGATCTCATTTAAATTAAAGGCGAGCTGATCTGCAACGTCTCCTACCTGTAACTCTGAACCACGCACCCCGAGAGGAGTCAAGTTTAGTAGCGGAGCACGACGCTATGGGGCACCCCTTGGGTCAGCTGGCGTTGGCTGCCCCGGCTGTGTCCCCTCTTGCCCACCCCCAGCCGACTCGCTGCGGGGGACGGAGTGGGAAAGAGCCACAGCCCCGCTGGGTTGTCAGCCCTGTTTTAGTCACAGGTGCAGAGCAGATCTGCTGCTGGGATGGGGAAGGCCATCCCAACCAGCGGCAGTCCTCCATAGCCAGGTGGCTTCACAGTTCGTTCTCCCGCAGCCTGCGCAGCGTCACTGTGAGTTAGAAGGTGGGATATTGGGTTACTCCCCTCCGATTATGTGTGCTTAATATTTTCACCATCAGGATTCATGGACCTATAAATTTATGAATTGAATTGCGGTGTCCTTGGCATACCGAGGTGGGAGCGGGTGTATTCCCCCGGCACAGCCACCTCCTGCGTCACCCGCTCCTCAGGTGAGGGGAAAGTGGCACTTAGCCTTCTCTTATGTAAAACACTATATAATCAAAATATTGTACTGACGCCAAATAAGCAGACACCCACCCCCCCCCAAGTGCTTTCCAAATTCTACAGAAGAAATCAGGAAGGGAAAGGGCAATGAAGCAAAGGGAAATAAAATGGCTCGTTTAAGGTTATGCAGTACCAAAAAAGTGAAAATCCCTCTGGGGACCCTCCTGAAAATCTTGTCATTTCTCGAAATGTGCTGGAACCACAGGCTGACGCTGGCAGAGGTGGTACGAGGGTTCAGTGCTGGACAGGACCGGCTTCGGAGGGCGCAAGGAGAGCCATGGCCACTTAAAGCCTAGGCAGAGCTGGAGCCCCAGGGGCTGTGCGTGGCGAATTCAGAGCAGTAATCTCCAATAAAAGCATCTGACCTAAGGATTTCTCTGGGTTCGATCCAGCCTGCTCTCCCTCTTTGTGCAGTGCTCCACGTGTGTAGGTGTAACTGCAATGGGAATTCCCATCGCTCTTTTCCACCACTTCATTTAGGAAAAATTGGAAGTGTTAACTGTATTTTCTTTTGAAGGCCACAATGATTGCTGTGTGTACTGGATAAAACAACTTGGTGAATCTCAAATCCTTGCGATTGCCACAGCGTTACTTGTACTGACTGCTGGGGGCAGGTATCAAGATCTCCCCGGGTTGCGCCCTTGGGGCTTCTCGGCAGCGGTTCCCGCAGCCCTGCAGCAAAGCCCTGGCGATGGCAGCAGCAGAGCTCCTACCTCTCCCTGCCACTGGTGCTAAAACCCACAGAGCTCTGCTCCACTGTGCTTTTCCCTGGAATCTGGAAGTTTAACGTGACCTGTGATGTTTGTCATCAAGCTGCAACGTCCCAAGCCCCTGGTCCCAGACCAGGTCTGTTCGTGCAGAGAGGGTCGGGATGAGCACCGCCATGGGCTCCTTCTGCAGCTGCCCGTGCATTGTTTTGGCTGTGGTTCTCTCAAGGCTGTGGTGTCACCAGCCACAGCCGAGATGCTGCTCCCTGCACTTTACACGCACTCTTCTTCCTCCAGATACCACTATGATTTGGTGGCAGCACAGCCCAACTTCTCCAACCACAGTTAGCAACTTTTCCCAGCCAGGTCCCAAGAGCTGGCTTCCCGCATGGATTCCCTGATAAACAATGAAACTACACAGGAAAAATATGTTTCATTTAGAAATCTATGATTCTATGAACTCTCCAATTTCATTTATTAGAAAATCAACTAAAGCTAATGCAAATTTCCTCCTTCTCTGCTACATATATTTGCATGCAATATAATGTTTGCACTGCTGTGCCTTAGTGAACTTAGCTCCTCTCTTCTCAGGGGCAATTTCTTGGTTTCTTTAAGGTGGCCACTCTGTTTAGTGTTTATCCCTGGGGTCCTTCTGAGCTTGAGGAGAACAGCAGCAGGTATGCCAGTAGGGCTCTGATAGACTTCTGTGGATACTGGGAAGCCAGTGACCCCCTAATCTGCAGTTTTGTAGCTAGCAGCATTCCTCAGAGCCTAGAAAAACGACATTTGAAGCCAGTATTTAAAGTGGGAACACCAGATACAATAGCTAGAATGAAGAATCTCCTTACAAGATTCTCCTAGAAAGGTGAAGCCAGGAAGGTTTTGCCGACTTCAGGGGTCACTGTCCATTCCCTCTCAGGGAGGAGGATTCACTCTGTAAAGCAATGGGAGGAGTAAATGTAGGTTCCTACACCTTGCTTAGGTGTAGGTCCGAGACGTGCCCTCCTCCCATGGCTTTGCCTGCAGCCCAAATTAAAAAGGTGGCTGCCGTGCGGCTTAACGGCACTGCTCAGGCCGGAGTACCCCGTCAGCGAGCGCATTGCCAGGCAGAAGCCCACCTGGTTTCTGGTAGGACTTTATCAGACTTGACAGATGCGATATTTATTCCGACTGAACTGGCAAATTATAATGGCAATTCTTTCCTGAAAGCGTCCCTGATTTATTTTATTTATGCCCTCCCAAATCGGCTCGGGGAGTGTACAGGCACAGGTGGGTAGCCCTAAAGGTGAACCTTGCACAGCACTGCTGAGCCACACTCCACTTTGGGGTGTTTCTGAGTTCTCCTCACTGAGATACCACTGTCCTGGACTGAAATAAGGTGGTATCCGCCAGCACCGTACTTTGCCGGAGCGCCGGCAGCAGCCCCACCAAGTGCCCCGTGGCTGGGGGGCATTCCTGCTGCCTGCACCACTCGCCCTGCCGTCCCCGCTGCAAGGGCTTAGAGGTGGGAGTGACAGCATCTCCTCACGCAAAAACCTTTAAACAACACGTCTCTCCAGCAGAAAAGTGTAATTGTCCATAAACGCTGGCTGTGAATTGAACAACAGGGCGAAATCCTATGGCTTATGTGAAGCACGAAGTGGCTAGATAGTCTTCTCTAAGTCTAACTTAGAAAACAGTCTAACAGTTAATTTAGCCCTTGAATTTAGTTACGTATCTCAAAGATATTCCAAAAAGTACCCCTGTTGCATGACCTAAAGGGAAAGCTGTAATCACGCTGGCAGTGAGAAGGTAAAAATGACCCCAGTGGAGCAAAGTGAGGGTAATACCCAGAGACATGTGCCCAGAAATCACAAATGAAGGTGTTGGTGCATGATGGCTCCTTGTCATTGACTTCCAAGAGCTTGTATTCTGGCTGGAAAAACACTAGTTTATAAAATATTTAAGCAACAACAACTGTTCTTACTCTGGAGAAGGTCCAAGCTCCTATTAAATGCAATTAGATCAAAAGAAAGCAGGTTTCTATGAGGATGACAGTACAGATTTTGATGAAGGCATCTTGAAGAGTGCCTTGTTGCCTGACTACAGCCGGTCCATGTGGAAGCGAGGAGTCGCTTCGTGTACGTTGCTCTGGCAGGTCGTGTTTGGAAGAAGAGGCTGGGGGTGGCGGGGAAGAAAGCATAAAGGAGTGAAGCCTATTAGCATCGCGTCTCTGAAACATCCCCCTTTCTCCCCACTCTTTGATTTGAGCCGGGGAAGCAGCCGTGCCCAGATGACCTCGAGCTCTCCAGCATTTTTCAGTCAGATTTATTCTTTCCCTTAAACTATTTACTGGGTTGGGCTCTATGCCTCCCCGTCCGTTCCCATCCGTGCGTGCACAGGCAGTGCTGGACATCTAACCCCTGCCAGCTTACTCACAACATGGGCATTCAGAGGCCAAGAACTTGCAGTATTTCTCTTGGCGGTGTAAGGGACTGGGACTCCTTGCCCAAAGACTGTCTCACAGCTGCCTAATGAAAAACAGGAAAGTCTTCCAGAAAAAAAATAAGAAAAAACCCCTCCCCATGGAGGGGAAGCAAGGCTCGGCATCACCCGCATTTCCTACCCTTCACCCCACCCTGCGGCATTCCGGCGCGTTACTCATCCCCTTGGCATCAGCTGAAGTGCATCTGATTTTAAACGGCACTAGGACAGAGGATGGCCAGGGATGTTACCGGAGGGAGGCCAAGCCAGCAGCTGGCTCTCCAGAGCCCCCCCAGGTTTTGGTGAGCAGGAGATGAGGCTGCGTTGAACTGTGTGTCTCAGACACAAACCCACGTACCCAGCACAAACCGCTTCTGCTTGTGATTTCTCACGGGGTGAACCAAAGCAATGCAATACCAACTCTGACGTGATCCCCCGAGCCCCGGCAGCGTTAACGTGGCCAGCAAAGCAAAATAACCCCGGCACGGAGAGTGGAAAACCAGCCAGCGTCCTCGCTGGGGTGTGCTCATGGCGCGGGCAGGGATGAGGTTGGGACAATCTCCTTGCTGAGCCCAGGGCCAGCCCTAGGTGGCCTCCTAAGTTAAGAGGCAACACAGTGAGCTGGAGAGAGAAAATAACTGTTCTCTGGGGAACAAAGAGAAAAAGGAGCCAGAGCCACAGCCCTATTTCAGGTCCAAATCCTCTGCGGATTTTGGCCCAAGTGTCTCCTCCTGGGCTTAGCCCCAGCCCATGGCGACCGGTGCAAAGCTCTTCATGTCCCGGTGTCCCGGGCACCACTCAGGGAGCTCATCAGAGCAGCTCGGGTGACTTTGCAGCCCTCGCCTGCCGCTTTGCCCCAGGGACAGGGTGGAGGGGAGCTGAGGCCAGCGGTGGGGTTGACCGGGGGGACACCCCAGCCAGGAGTCCTCCGAGGAGACGTGCAGTGTAAACGTCCTACAAGCAGGGCAGACCCGATGCGTGTTTTTAAAGGGTATGCCATAGCACGGGCTGGAAAATAGGCCAGCCTGTCCCTTCCAGGCATTCGGTTCAGCTGCACAATCGCACTGCCGAGAGCAAAATTGCCACTGTCTGAATTAAAACATGTAACATCCAAGTGCTTCTGGACATGACATACCCTGAGGAGCAAATTGATAGGAACAGGAGGGCTCCCCTTTTAAACTTGGTTAGGTCTTGCTCTTAAAATACACACTTCTAGACAACAAACTTCACTCACTGTTCTAAAAAAACTGTCTGAGCCTCCTCAGCGAATGGCACAAAACAACATATTTCAGATTATTGTCTTTCCCCCTTTATTTATGGCACAACCTGACCGGCACAAGTCCCACTGCTTCTACTGGGTGAGGGATGGGGCCATTTCCAGAGGCACATGTGAAAAGCAGAGCTCCGGAAAGGAGCATCCACGTGTTCCTGGCAACTCACTCTGACCTTCCACTTCCCAGTCACCCCAGCACACGTGGTGTCACTGCTATTTGCCCATTCCCACTCAGGCCACGAGGGTTCAAAAACGTGGTGTGGCTAGGAGGGGAGAGGGCAGCCTTGCAGCCTGTTTCGGTCCCTCCGGCTGAGACTCCGGCTTGCAGCAATGCGGCATGTTTGGCCTTGCCCTGAGCTGATAAAATGTGATGCTTGCCCTGAATCCAAACCCAGCGCTGGGACAAGTCGTTATGTCTCATCCTATCCCGGAAAAGCAAAATCTACGCAACAGAAAGGAAACCTGGAAGATTTGAGCTGTGCAACAAGAGTATCAAGGGAAAAGCTCTGCAGGCTGCTGCGTTTCTTGCTGGCTGCCTTCTGTGCTCGTGTGTTTTTACAAAGCTTTGTAATGGTTTACAAGATATACCAGGGCAAGCTGTTCTCTGGGGGAGAGGAACGCTTCATCCAGGACTGTGCTGTCCAGAGGAGGGGACGATCTGCCACGGGCATCGCTGGCATCAGCGCAGCTGTCTTCTGTTTCCAGCTCTGCTTCCATCCTGAAAGAGAAGTTTTATCTCCCTTTTGTCCTAATGCAGGCTACAGAGTTCTGTAGTGTGAAACCTTTGGTGCCAAACGCCTTTGCTGTTGCAGCAACATGCTACAGCACCGCACAGGTAGATCCACGCATTTTAACAGTTGGTAGTCTCAATGCTGGTCCGGAAGAGCCCGTGGGATGGTGTGGTGTAGTAAGTCTGATGCTCTAATTGCCATTAAAGTGAAAAGCATCATTATCAATTCTATCATCAAACTGCTCTGTCTTTACATTTCCCTGCCTGTGCCCAGAGTTTGAGAGAGGTGACAGTGGCAGTGACAGCCTCGCACACGCATTTCCTATATCACAAACAAATACACAGCATGTATAAATTTGGCCTGTACTAGCTACTCCTTGCAAATAACTTTTACTGGTGGAGCCCACTGGCAGATTTTGTTTATCTGATACCTACTGTGAGAAGACACCTGTAGGCTGTGGCCTGGGACACCACAGGTTGCATGTGCCTCCCAGGGGACATTATAGATAGCGCTGAAATCACCAAATACTAGTGCTGAGTCTTCATGGCATACCTCCAGTTGGAGATCAGCTGCTATGACAGGTCCTACAACAGGAGCTGGTGATTTAGCAGCCACTTTCAAAAATTTTTTTCAGTGGGGTAGGAAACACTGACACAACACCAAGGTCCCAGTTTTGTGACTTGGTTGATGATTTCTGTGGGGATAGGAATGAGGAAAAAAATCTGAATTCACATGTACCCAGCAAATCCCAGCTGCTACTTCCTAGAGCTCCCTCTTCGTCCCTCTACGTCCTAGAGCTCTGCCCTCTTCAAGAAGCAAAGCTGAACCAAGTTGAGAAGAATTGCGAAGATGGCTTTCAGGGAAAAACTCTAGTTTCATCATTACTTCCCTCTTTGCCAGCCTTACCTTCTCCTTCAGGACACCCTCCGCTCTCTCTCTCTCTCCCCAGGTAGGCCATAGAATCATACAATGGTTTAGGTTGGAAGGGACCTTAAAGATCATCTAGTTCCAACCCCCCTGCCATGGCCAGGGACACCTCACACTAGACCAGGTTGCTCAAAGCCCCATCCAAACTGGCCTTGAATGCTTCCAGGGATGGGGCATCCACAACTTCCCTGGGCAATCTGTTCCAGTGCCTCACCACCCTCAGAGTGAAAATTTTCTTCCTGATATCTAATGTAAATCTCCCCTCTTCCAGTTTGAAGCCATTCCCCCTTGTCCTATCACTACATGCCCTTGTAAAAAGTCCCTCTCCAGCTTTCTTGTAGGCCCCCTTCAGATACTGGAAGGCTGCTGTAAGGTCTCCCCGGAGCCTTCTCTTCTCCAGGCTGAAGAACCCCAACTCTCTCCATGGTTGAGTCTCTTGTCCAAATGCTTTTTTTGCTCCAGCATAAGCTCTGCCTCCTGATTTTCCCCCGCCTGCCTCAGAGCCAGGCAGCTGCCTGCCCCTCTGCAGCTGCACGCCAGCAGCCCCGCACCCTAAGGGTGCAAAATGGGAGGCTGTGCCTGCTTCCCACCGCCCACGTGGTGGAAGAGACAGAAAAACCTGTGCAGCCAGACACGGGCATGAGCCACCCAACCGTCCTCTTAAAATGCTCTGCAAGGCTCAGGCAGCCCGGACATGGGGACCGAGAGCCCGAGCTATAAGCCTGTGCGTGGTTTTTCTTTTGTCCATGGTTAGCCAAAAAAAAAAAAAGAAAAAAAAAGGGAGGAAGAAAAAGAGGGAGATGTTGAAGAGCTCCAGTTTAGCCAAGCTCAGCTCATCCGGCAGCTAATCTCAAAGAAACAAGCTGAGATTTCAGTGTGGGCAGAAGGTGGCAGGTCTGGCACAGAGAGTGAGCTGTAAATTCTCTGCAAGGAGACAGGCAAATGAAATTCTGCTTTTATCCAGAGACAAGAGAACAAACAACAGAAATGCAGACCCACAGGCCACATAGGAGAGGTGAGAAGACGAGAAGAACCCACCAAAACCAACCTGATAAAGCAAGGAGATAGTCAGGAGGGAACCCAAGAGTGGGCAGAACAGGAGAAAGCCAGGGATGATTAGATAGCAGGGAGAGTTCAGCAGTGTCTGTGAAGCCTGATGGTCCAAGGGAGATAAGGCTGCCGTACAATATGGGATAGAAGACCTTTTTGTATGCAAAAATTTATCTTTAAGAGAAACTTTAAAATTAAAAAAAAAAACAAGAAAAGCTCCTCTAATTTTGAGCCACTCCTTCCAACTTAGACATCCTCAAATGACTGCCAAGGAATGCTTTCATATTCTTACCTCGTTAGCTTTGGCACGCAGCGAGGCAGGCAGGAACTCCTCTGCATCTGGCTACCGTGGAACCGGTTTTGGACATGCAAGTGGCAACTCTTTTCCAGAAATCCTAGCAACTCCTTTTTCCCGAGGAAAGCTGGGTTTTCCATCCTCTCTCTGCTTCTTTCTGTGTGGCAGATAGAAACTGGAAAGGAATGAAGCATTTCTGGGGTAAAAAGTTACTTTTACAGGGAGACCGAGCTGGTGGCCTCAGTCAAAACATCAGGACTCAGCGCTGAGGAGAAGGAGCTTCTGGTGGGTGAGGCTGCAAAGCAGCTGGGTCCAACGCGACCAACACAGCACTGTGACGATGACTGTGTCCTGCAGCCGTGGGATGGTGGCTGAAGCTTCACATCGCTTATGGCAGTGATCCTAACCTGAACTTAGGCTTTTGCAGGCTTACAGAAACTTTTTATCTAGATCAGGAGTGATAATAGTCCATTTATGTTGACTTTTTTTTTCCAAGATGGGTTGAGGCATCAGACCCTTACTTATTTGTTGACTTCTACAAAGGTCTGAGCTCCAGACTCCTCTCACATTTGACGTCCAAGTTTCCCAGGCGTCTCAGCACATACCTCTCCAGACACAGAAGAGCACCAAGAGACCTGTGGAAGTTTACTCACTGCCCAAACCTGCAATGCCCAAATCCCTGAGGGACTCAGTTTGAAAGGTAAGCAACAGGCAATGGCAATCCACAAATTGCAATAGTGGCCGCTTTCTTTTTTTCAAGGAGGGCTTAGCAGAAGAAGATGTCTCAAAGTTCATATAAGACCCTTGTGGTTAGGGCACTTCTCAGTAAGTGGAAGGTCAGATGCTCTGCTGCCTCAGAGGGTTCAAATGCACATAATTGCCACACAGAGTACCAAACCCAATTCCTTCACTTATTTTAAAGGGTCACTGGAAGGATGGAAATTCTCCATCCTCTGCTACCACAGAGAACAAACCAGAAGATACTTTTAAACCTCTGTATATATCTGCAATGTGCTGACATCTTCATTACTGTGTGTTCTTCCTGCCTCATCTCGAAAAGTATAAACCAGAGTGAAATGGCCAAGGCCAAAGGGGATTTTCAGAAAAATAGAAGGTCTTTAATGACAAGGCAAACAAAGTAAGTTAGAACTTGTTCTTTTGGAAAATAGGCATCTGGAGAGTAATGTGATAGGGGTACATAAAATTAAATCATCTAAGTAAATTGTGGAACTGATCACTGCAAGATGTTATGGAGGCCAAAATATGGAAGGGTTTGGCAGGTGGTTAGCCAGATTAATGGAAAAGATGTAGCTACAGTAGTTAGATAGTGCCATCATCATCATCATTGTCATTACTATTATTGTTATTATCTGGTTTAATATTCAGCATTCTGGTTGCTGTTGTCTGGGTGCCATCTCTGTCCGAGGAAATCCCCAAACCACAGGCTGCTGGAACACGGGAAGTATGTCAGGGAAGGATAATTTTGTATCGGCTGTTTCTGGTGTTCTTTCCCTAAGCGTCCACATCTGCCGGGAATAAAACATTGGCTCTCTGGTCTGACTGAGTTATGTTCTTACACAATTCAATGTTAATTGAGAAGAGGGCACAGGAGAAAGGAAGGACTGCAGCCTAGCAGGCAGACATTGGTTAGGAGTCCTGGGTTTTGGGACCCGGATCAGTGTTCAAGCAGTCACTAGCAGAGTACAGAGAAAGAGAATATGGACCACTCAGACCTCTCCCCTAGCAGGTAATCTCCCAATCACCAGGCCTACACATGCCCTCCTCTGGTGGGAGGCTTGACCATGCCTGGTGGCTCCCTCTGCGGGGTGGTTGTTAGTGGCTGAGCATGCAACTGAATTAGTCTTCGGCTTTCTGGGTGAGCCCTCCAAACACAATAGCATTGCACAGAAGACAAGTAGACCAGCTGCAGCCGTGTTGCCATGTTCCCTGACAGACGGGTGAAGCCTGCTCAGCCCTCTCAGCAGCCACGCAGAACAGGTAGGTGCCTCGTCTCCTGAGAGGACTCAGGGCTCTCGTGGGACTACCTCGCTAACAATCTTGACTAAGTGGGATGTAAGGAAAACCTCAGTGTTTCCTACTGACTTCACTATACAGCAGCATTTTCAACTGTTTTGCTCTGTGCTCCTGCTCTAGGTGAACTCAGTCATTCATACACCTCTCCCTAATTACTCAAGTAATATATTAATCTACCTCTAGTTGCTCTTTCTCATGCCACAACTACCTTCCCAGTCACGTCTTGTAATCTGATTTATGGGTACAGCCCACATCTTGGGCAACACTGCTACTGTTAACACTGTTAACATTAACTAGCCCCTTTGATGGAAGTATTGGTTGCTTTGATCCATGGAGATACCCAACCCTACCCATGAGGTGGAAAAAGAGTATGGGGCTCATATACAGTCCTGGCTGGCCATATATGCACAGAAAACATAGGGTTACCTTACTCCCTGCGTGGTCCCAGCCCGAGCTGACTCCCAGTCTGCAGGCATGGCCCAAGAGCTACGCTGGTGGGCAGGATGCGGCCACGCTGCTCAGAGGGGGAGAGAATTTAACTGTATGGACGCCAGTTGTGGTGGCCTCAAGGTAAGTTGGCCCCCTTGGACTGTTTCATTTACTAGTACGGATGTAGCATATGTACCTCCCACCAACTTCCACTGGCAAGAACAGGCTATAGCTATAAATTAGGCACAATGACATCTAACTTCCGTGTACCCAAATCTTTTATTGGTTTTGCCACCAGACTCTCTACAGAACCAGAGGAATGTTATGCCTTTGTGGTTATATCCAACAGTACTTGATGGCACATCATGTATTGTGCAGGACCCCAGGAGCCCTTCACAGATGAGGAGGCTGGTCAAGCACTGCAGCTCCGGGGAACGGCAAAGCCTTAGAAATTTATGATTCAACCTTGTGAAAATCAAGCAGCATTTGAGTCTCATATAACAAATGTTCTTTTTACACACTGTCTTCAAGTCCAACTTTTCGTAACACATCTGAAAAGCTACATCCAGACTTTGCGTCTGAAATAGCAAACAGATGTTCTTATGCATGAAGGTCTAATATCACTGCCTGTTCCCTGCAGTGTGAGCAGGAACTGATTTGCTCTCCTGATAAAAGACAGTGCAGTTCAAATGCATAGCAATTTAAAAATTACAGAACAGAAGCACCTAACAGTTGAGGTTGGAAGTGACCTCCGGAGATCATTTAGTGCAACCCCCCTTCTTAAGGCAGGGTCAACTAGAACATGCCACTCGGGACCATGTCCAGGTGGCTTTTGAGTATCTCCAAAGATGGAGAATCCACAGTCTTTCCAGGCAACCTGTGCCAGTGTCTGACCACCCTCACAGTAAAAAGGTATTATCTTATTTCAGATGGAATTTGCTGTGTTTCAGTTTGTGCACATTGCTTCTGTCAGTGGGAACCACTGAGAAGAGGATCTGCCTTCTTCACACCCTCCCATCAGGTATTTATAACCACCGACAAGATTCCCCCTGAGCTCTCTCTTCTCCAGTCTGAACAGTCCCAGCTCTCTCAGCCTCTCCTCATATGACAGTTGCTCCTGTCACTTAATCACCTCTCAGACACTTCATGGCACCCCCTCCAGTAAATTCATACCTTTCTTGTACAGGGGAGCCCAGCACTGGACACAGTACTCCAGGCATGGCCTCACCAGTGCTGAGCAGAGAGGAAGGGTCACCATTAGGCAATGCTTTGCCTAGTGCAGCCCAGGATACCATTAGCCTTCTTTGCCGTGAGGGAGAATTACTGGCTCATGGTCAACTTGTCCCCCAGGACACCCAGAGCCTTTTTTTTGTGAAGCTGCTTTCCGGCCAGTTGGCCCCCAACCTGTACTGGAGCACGGAGTTATTCCTCGCCAGGTGCAGGACTTTGTATTTTCCTTTATTGAGCTCCATGAGACTTCTCTCTGCCCATTTCTCCAGCCTGTCCAGGTCCCTCTGAATGGCAGCACAACCATCCGGTGCATCAGCCATTCCTCCCAGTTTTTTACCGTCTGCAAACTTGCTGAGGGAGCACTCTGTCCATCATCCAAGTTACTAACGAACAAGTAATTATTTGTTAATGTTAAGTAATATTGGCCATAGTTGTTTCAGAACAGAGCATATCTCCTTATGTACCCACCTTGTAATGACTGATGCCCTCATATCCTCCATCCCAAGCACTCCCACTGACGCTTGCTTTCAACCTTTGACTCGTTGCCCTCTCCCTAGGCCATTTTCAGTGCTTGGAGAAACCTTCCTGATCTTTTAAGCACAAACACAAGTCCCCTCTTCTTTCAAGTTCTCATAGTTCGTACGGATTTCCAGTGCAAGGCATGTTTCCAGTGCTACTGACTTCATGGTTCACCCCTCAACTTCTACTGGTCGTATGGCATTTGTCTAAAAAAAGATCGCACCCCAAAGCAGAGATGTGTTACCAGTGAAGACTGTGCAGGGCCGTGCAAACCGTTGCTTGATGGAAACGGATGACCAGAGCATTTTTATATCAAAAATGAGGCAGGCAGCCAAATTTGGGTTCTCTCTCCCGTGTTGCTATAGATGTGGAGTTACGGCACTGAGGTTACCTCAGCATTACACTGACAATAAATGACAGCAGAAAGTCATCCAGCAGGAGGGTTTTGCAATTGGAATGGGTAAACAGATTATCTTTTGTTGTTCTTATCTGCTTATCCGTTCACAGGTAGTGTTATATAACCTACACCTGCAGTCAGGGTTTGTTTAAACATATAAAGGAAATACCCTTAGAGTTCTTTGCAAACACACTGAATTTATTTTAAGGAAAAAAAAATGTTTTATCATTTTTATAAGAGGAAGGCAGACCAGGAGTACGACGTGCTCGCCTGCTGCCCTTTCTGCTACAGCAGATGTTAGCATCAAATGGGCAGAGAGAGAAAGCTGTTCCTGAGGAGTACTTTTCCCCTTTTGAATGTGGCATTTGAGTTGTGCTTTTTACGGGAACGGGGAAAGTAACTCGAAAGTCATAAAAAGCTTAATTTTGATACAAGCTTCATCCTTTACAAAATCCAAAAGGTACCGTAGGTGACTTTGCTGCATTTAGACCTTGTCCTGTCCTTAATTGTCCCTTTTGCAGGAGGTGTAAGAGAACAGCATATAATTTCAAATTACTGCAACAGAAGACAGTGGTTATTGCACTACTGACACACGTATTTACATACATCATTCCGGCAAGGTAAAACAGCCTGCAGTGTATCCACATCTTAAAGCCGTTTCCCACTGCCAGAGAACACAAAGGCATAATTAGGTCACCAAGTGCTTTAAGTGATTTCTCTTAAATTATTCTCATCTTTTGGTAGTTAAGATTAGAGAAAAATTTAAAGTTTTAAGGTGAAAGCTATTAATTTGTGCTGTTTTCATACCAAAACCCAAACCACCTCTTGCTGCAAGCTAAATTTCTTGTGGATCCTGGAAGAAAGAGTAAGAAACGAAGCAAAGGAGCGTGCAGACATTAGAGCTCATTCTTGTGCTCTCAGTAAAGCCCATCGTGGACCATGAAAACACGTTTGTAGCTATCATCATATGCTTGGCTTCTGCGGACGCTGTCTGGCAAGAAATACCGCACTAGCATATCCTTGGTGGTATTGTAAAAAATCACAAGATCAGCTGAGGAATATTTCAATGTTAATGATACCTTGTGCTTGTCTAACAGACTTATTCAGTGACCTCGGAGCAAACACTGAGCTCGGCGGCCAGCTGGGAGGGGAAAGGGGGGAGACATGGCTTTCGGGAGAAGTGCAAGCGCACCCCGGCCGCCCAGTGGAGGGGCCTGGCTCTTTGCTGAGGCTGGGGAACGGTTCGCCGACAAAGGTGGGAAGCGCCAGTGCCGTTTTCCCCCAGCAAGGCATTAAAAGTGTTTCTCCCTGCTATCGATGCCACCATTTTCAAACATGAATTGAAAACAAAGGGCAAAGGGTTCTTATGGGCTTAAAAACATACGGTTTGCGTTATATATAGCATGAATAAATCGATTTTTTTTTTCTTCTTTGCCAGACGTGGTTCTCTTTGGGCTTATGGTCATTCACGTTCAAACCCCAATTGTTTTCTCTTGTGCTTCCAAAGATGTTTGGTTTTGTGTTGTTTTTTTTTAAAGCAGTTGTTCCTCTCTAACTGGACGGCAGCAGAAGTAAATCAGCTTCCATGTGTTCAGAAACAAAGGAACAATGAAACATTCAGCCAAGCTTGCCTCAACAGATATATATATTTTTTTTTTTTTATAATTCCAGGGCAATTTGCAACAGGAAAACTGCCTGAGAGCTGAGAGGATTTTGGAGGAGGAGCTCCAAGTAGCAACCGTGGCTCCCCTGGGAGATTAGGGGCCAGATTCTCCCCTCGCTTAAGCTCCTGGAAGTCGTGCAACTGCCCAAACAGAGCTGGGAGAAGCATTTGATCTGTTTTCTTGCAGCGGTATGCTGAGGGTAAATTACCACGATAACGAGTTACTGTTTGTCAACTGAAGCGTGGTAACCAGGCGCGTGACAGCCGGCTCCAGGCTTCTCAGCGGCGTAAGCAAAATTCAAGTGTGTGGACACTCAGCTTGTGGTCCTGAGATGAGGTGGAAGAGCAAAGGAGGACCAGGGCGTGCAGGCGCCACGATTTTGGGAGTGAGCACAGCCGAGGCTGGCAGCCCACGGCTCCCCCAGGGCTTGCTCCCGCCGGCAGCCGCCCGCTCTGCGGGGAGCATCGGCGTGTCCTGCCTCATCTTCTCAGCCTGGGGCAGTTGTGAGAGAAGACTTGTTATTTAAATCCCTGCAGCTAACACGTTTTACGCAATCACCCTGCGGGCTGACAGCAAACGGTCAGGTAATGGAGGCCAACCGTCATCTGGGAAGCTGCCAAGGCACTTATATCCAACTGCCTGCACAGACGCTTCCGTAAATACTAGGTGGCACTTGCATGCAGGGGTCTCTTCTGACTGGAAGCATGCAGCCCCCACAAAGGCTGGGGCTGTATTTTGGATCTTGAGAGCAATTTCCAGTCGTACGACCTGCAACTAGTGCAAAATTGCCTTGCTCTAAGACACAAAAGAAATGGCAGAGGCAGAGGGAGGAGGGCATCTCCTACATCCTGGCAATCGGGAGCTGCAGTCGCCATGTGGCACGAACACGTCTCCCTAGCAGTTTAGGCCAGGACATGCAAAAAGATACCAAATTCATTTCAAACTGCTGACGGTAATTATTTCAGCAGGTGGAATGCAATCACGCGGGCTGGAAAACACCCAAACCGCTGATTAGCAGCCTACAAAAAAGTTGCCGGGGATCAGCAATGATGAGGGCTGTTTGATTATAGAAGTGCTCAAGGCCAGGCTGGATGGGGCTTTGAGCAACCTGGTCTAGTGGGAGGTGTCCCTGCCCATGTCGAGGGGGTTGGAACTAGATGATCTTTAAAGTTCCTTCCAACCCAAACCATTCTATGATCCTGGGATTAGCTGCCGCTGGGATCTGAGTGCAGGGCACTGTGCTTCCCACTGTGCTCAGCGGCTCTCCCACCATTTGCCCTTTATACCATGACCAGCCGGAGAGCTGAGCAGAAGCAGTGACAGACCCCAACATCTTTTGCTTCTGGTCTTTTCCCTTTCTTTGGGAGGAGGAGGATTCAGGTGTTTGGGGGAGCCGGGGAGACTGTTTGCCTTCAGCTGGCTGGACTGCTGGTGCTAGCAAATGTTTCCAAGAAAGCTAAGCTTACAGATTCTGTAAAATCTTAAGATATTTATGGTTCTGGGTTTTGCCACTGTACTTCAAAAATAGAAAGTTAAAATAGATTTGATATGAATGGCTGTATTCTTTCTTTACAGTTTTACGGTTTAGTTAGCCTGTATTGAAAATGTCACCTTCTTTTCCAGGCAGCATTTCCTTGTTACCATCTCTTCAAACCTTACCTGCTTTCTTTCTGCTCCTCCACTTTGTCCTTTAGATAACTTCCCTTTGTTTTCTTTCCAGTGTTCTGCATCATTTCCACCAGCTTTCAGTTTTACATTCTGAGCTGCTTTTCCAATCCTTTTTCTCAGCTAACTAAAATGAACAGGCAACACCATAAATTTTGTGATTTTAGTGGTACTATATAATGTAAAAAGGAGGGAGGCACAGGAAGGAAGTATGTATTTTTAGAAGAAAAAGAGGATGTTCTGAAAGTACCTGCAGAGAGAGGCTAGCAATGCTAGTAATGGTGTTGAAAAAAATGCGTATGCAATGGATGAATGCTTTTATGATCCGGATTTATATGAGGGGTGAATCTTGGCCTGATGGAGGAATTTTGATCCTGGCCACAGGGATCAGTCTGTTCTTAATTTAAGATGACAACATGACCGTGCACATTTAGTGTGAAGAGACTTCTGTGTTCCTCTGGTGAGCAAGGCCCAAACACCCCTGTGCTGGGCTGTCAGGTTGTACTCAACAGCCGTGGTTAGAAGAGTACAGACTGACAGCCTGGAAGAGACATTAGTCAGTGGGACAGCCGATGAGGGTGGAAAATCCTGCCCCACAAAAGGGTGAGACCAACAGATTAGATACCAGACAAGGATGGAGGCAATTTGGGTCCCAAACTTCTGGTTAGCTCATTCCCATTCAGCCTCAGCCTGCTACCCTTCCCGAGAGGTAAGAGCAAGCCTCCGTAGTGATGCGGCCCGCAATGTTGCGCCAGGGTACATCCTCAGCGGTAGCATCAGGACAACCACGTCTGGCCCTGGCTGCAAGAATTTAAATAGTTACATTTAATTTTTAATAAAAATCTGGACTGTTGAAACACAAGAAGAGACCTGTGGTTCTCCCACCAAGCAAAGCTTCTGCTAATGATGCTCTGCAGAGAGGTGGGCTCTGAAAAATGCTGATGATTGATTTCCTTCTTTAAGGTGCATGGTTTGCTGCAGAAGCCTCATAAGATACTTCCTTTCCAGTCCTTATTTTCCTTTGCAGAAGCCGTGGCCAGGACCTTACCCCTCCTGTTGCTTGTGGGAACCCTGCGCTTCCTTCCCATGTCCCACCTCCACTGTGTACCCCAGAGAGGTGTCTGATACCTGGGACTGCTTGCCCAGAGGCAGGGCAGGACACATTTGCACCTCAACTAAGGCTAAAGCAATGTATAAAGGGCATGACACAAATAATTAGTCCCTACAGAGCTACTCTAACCTCCACCTGGGACATTATGAGCAGCTTGAGCTGCCCCCCAGGCACCTCCCTAGGCACTCCCAGGAAAGGAGGGAGCTTGAACCAAGCTAAACCCCAGCTTATCTCTGGATTTAACCAAAAGCTCTTGGCCTTGCCGGCAAAAAAACATGCCTTGAAGTACCTCAGGGAGTGGCCCGCAATGGCACATCCTGAGGCAAGAGGCCAAAAGGCAGCGCTGACTAAGGCCATGGAAAACAAAACACGAGCTTCCCGGCAAGGGCTGGGCGGAACGCCCGCACCTGAGATGCCGCGGCTGCCCTCCGAGCGTACACCGTGATGGGAACGCCGTTCCCTGCGCCCCCATTCAGCTGGTGAGCACTGGCCTACAAAGCCAGGCTGACCCTGCTCTCCAGCCACCATTTCTTGTATCTGCTATTTACTCCTCTTCTTATGTGTTTTACAGAATGCAGAAGTGTTGTCCAGTAAATAAAACTGAACTGAATACAGAATTGGGGTTTTTCCCTTCACAAGAGATGTTTTTCAGACAAAATGGCATTTAAAAGTGGAACATGATAAATACAGGGTTTTTAATAGCTTTTACCTGAAGTGATGTAATTAGCCATGATGCAAGAACGGTTTGCCACGTGAAATCCAATTTTTAGTTGTTTAAGTCAATGTGAGGCTCATTCCTTCTCCTGTTAAAAATCAATGGCAATGTAAGAAGAAGCTGGGCCCTGGTTCTGTGAAAATGTAAACCAGACTTTTCCCTCTTGGCCCTGTTCTTTTTTAAAAAAGAAACCCAGCAAACCTACACCATGCTAAGTTTTCCTCTCTTATAAGTTTCTAAAAAGGATTCAAATAACATTTTACTCTTTTGACTCAAATGTTTATATAGTATTAGCTATAAAGCTGGATCTGTGGTGTTTCAGCCTGGATCTGTGGCGTTTCAGCAACTGTATGTGAATTTCCCAAAATATATGTGACTGGACAGCTTTCGCGTAGGTGATGCTTTTTCATAGCTGTGTGACTTTGGGGGCTCTTACCCTGTGCATCCTAACAAGCCTCAGGGACATTCCTGAGACCCTGGGAAGTGGAGCCATCAATCCCACCACCTGTGGACATGCTGCAATTTGCAGGGGCCACTCATGGCACTAATTTGCTCTAAGGCTTCACTGACAGAAAAAAACGATTGAACTGAGTCAATACATGCTATCGTAGAGATGCTTTCTTTCAGTTCTAGTTGTACGAGATCTGACAGCATGGTTTTCTTCCTCCTTGCAAATTCAGCCAAAGAAAGAGGAGTGAATGCAGGGAAATAAACCTTTGGGGCGGGGAAGAATACAAAAGAATAAAATCAGAAAACATATTAAGTGTCTGTTTTTGAGAGATTGTAAGCAATTAAAGCAGAAAAAGAAGTCAATATTTTCAAAAGTCTGCTTGAAACAAGAGGTAGAAATGAGAGGTCTAATCCTAGCTACATTATAGAAAAGGAGACCAGCAGCAGCAGCAAATTGCAGTAAGCATGTAGCACCCACACCTGTGTCTGCAGTGATGACTGACACCGTCATTCCATGATCGCTTAATCCAGGGCTCACTCAAGTGGGAAGGGGTGGTCCTGTCTTCCCCGGCTGCCAGCTCTCATTCCCATCCTCTCCCTTGCACCCACACTGATGCTCATGCAGTCTGTCAGAGCCCAATACTCTCTGAACAGGTTCTTTCTGATATCCCGTATCAGCGGGTTTTAATGTTTTAATACTAAATTACTTATCTGAAGATATTTGACATTACACAGGACTTTGATTTAGCAGAGTGATACAGCAATATACTGAAATCACAACACAAGCATAATATAGCAATTGCAATGCACAGCTGAATCACCATACAAACACTGATCCCATTACCATTCTCTGTACACTCACCGTCACGATGCTGGGCATATCCGGTCGCCGGAAAGAAATAGGTGGGTTGAAGCCAGCTCAAGGCCATTGTCCTCTTTGCAGTTAATTTTACTGGTTCTTCGATTTTTATACTCCATGTTGGGCTGAGACATATATACACTTCCCCCATGCTGGTCTGGCTGAGTCAGGAAGATAATTTCTACTGATTATTTTAGGGCAGGCCAATTACACAACCAGTTGACCCTCTCAACTGATACATTGGTCTATCTACAACAAAGGTCACCCTCCAGTCCCCTTGGTGTTGAGGTAAGTTCAGCTTCCTTTATGACAGCTGTGATCACTTCCTACGTTCTTTCCTGAGCTTCGTGACCACACCATCCTTGCCTACCTCCTCTGAGTCTTTTTCCACGGCAGGGTTCGTTGACTGGTCACACAGCCATACGGACCACACCTATTCATTTAATTAAGTGTGCCAGGAAATGTGGCCAGGCACTGGAGCTCAGGCATCCATGCTTAAATAAGAAGAGAAATGCCTTCTTGGCCATCTCCCAGCCATGTTCCCGAGTTCCTGTGCATAATCCAGAGGTTAGCGCAAGGAGTCATCCCTCTCAACCGAGAGGCTGTGTGTGGACACCCTGCTGCGGATGGTCACTCTACAGTCAGTCTGACAGTGTGGGCACAGGCATCCTCAGTGGCAGAGAACAGCCTGGGACAAGTCTGATTCCTTTTTGGTGTAGCTTTCTGCAAATCTTCCTTGCTTGGGCTGGATTAGATTCCAGACAGGGTTCAGCCCCAAGATTGGCAACGAGGGACACCTGGAACAAGTGGTTGCAGAGAGTGACAGGTGAAGTAGTGGACCAGGCCTTCGATGGCAGCCGGACTAAGCTGACCATGGCACTATAGCCTGAAAAAAGATGTCATGGCACTGTTGAGGGGAATAAGTGCAAGGCTCTCCAAAGAAGACCCCATCTTCTTGGGGAGAAAGGGCTCAGTAGGAAGAAAAAGAGAAATGCGGAGAGATCAGACAGGCCAAGATACTGCAAGGAGATACTCCACACCTATAAGCCTACAGTCATTATTTCAGCCCCTCCTTTGTCTTTCGGTTACCAGGACGTCCAGGCAAGTTGTTAGTTTCAAGGGAAGGGACCCATCTTACTGACCTGTGATCTGCTTGATGCCTTCTGGGGTTTACTAGGAATAAAAATTGTACACATACAGTCCACCAGGTGAAAACTGAGTTTAAATAGCCAAGCTTCGTTTTCCTAGAAGCCTTTATCCCCTGTTTAAACTAAAATAGGATCTGGACTATGAACGTCTTTACTGCGCCCTACCCGGGCAAGTTGCTGGCACAGTTCTGCAGGTGTGCTATTAGGTGCGGGATGCTGTACTGCCAACATGAGCTAGGGATGCATATTTTATAAAGCTAACGTTATGCACATAATTCATTTGGGGAGCGTGAGTTTACCCTTCTTTTTCATGACAAAATACACACTACGTATCGTAGAGTATAACGGTGCAGTAAGAAACACAGATTAACGTACGTATTAAACACAGGAACTAGTCCGTGGTGCTAATATACACAGAGCAGAGTTCAAAGCCTGTTAGTGCCTGCGTGGCCTGTCCTGCCACCCCTGGGGACACTCATCCGTTAAAGCCCGGGCGCTGGGAACGCTGAGCCTCCTCGTCAGAGCGACGCTCCGGATGAAATCAGATGACTGTGGCTTCTGAGTCAGTCTGGCAGAGGCTAGGGTTGAGGAAAGGGCAGGGGAAAGGCAAGCACTGTATCTTGAAATAAAACGTGGGATCCAAGCGTAACAAAGCTATTGGTTGGATGCAGCAGTGGCGGTAAATAGTCCTGCCCCCAGGTCGCATCCCACGGGAGGGGAGCTCCTGGCCGATGGGACCAGACCTCAGTGCAGCAGGCACAGCGCAAACACGGCTGAGGAAGAGACGTCAGCCCACCTTGGTGTTCTGCACTCGCAGGGCCAACACAAATTACCACTTCAGTGTCAGAAGCCAGCCAGCTATTATTAACTGCAACCCGCTTTCCCACTTTCCTTTAAAGAAGACAACTCTCCACTATCAAAAGGGGGAGTTGGGCTCGGTTAGTCTGCGGTTCTGATCTTAACAGGCTTCACGCTGTTGCCGTTATTAGACAAGCCTTTACCATGTGGGTGGAAGCAGAAAGCCTGCCAAGCGCTAGGAGACAAATAAGAAACTATGTGAAGAATGGGGATTTCTGATGAGAGCCTCTGATGATGAATCCCCTGCTACTATGCTCGTGAGAACGGGGCCAGAAGTCTCAGCTCTGAGCTGCTTTTCCTCTGCTCTCTCACTGCAGGGCTGGAGCAAAAATGCGATGCTTACAAAAAGCGACACGATCAATGATCCGTACAAGGGACGTAACAAGGCAACTACCTTGTCAAAATGGTGTGAGGAGGAGCGGTTATAGCAAAAAGCAAATAGGCCTCGGCGATGCTTTTTTTTCCCCTCTCATAAAAGTAGGTTGAAGAAACCAAGAGACATTGAAGATGACAGTTTATTGAACTTGGCAGCAGTTCAAAGCTAGAACCTCTTGTCCATGCTGTGTGGTGCTCGCACCTGCTATCTGCGAGAGGTAAGGGATGAGGAGCACAGACACCTCGCATGGGGTAAAAGAGTGAACTGATTATTCTTCCCAAATTTCAGAGGATGCTCTACACAGCCCCCAACACAGAAAATAAACATATTCAGTGAGAAACTGCTGTAATAAAATTATATAAAACCTAACACTTAAGGCTGGCAGGTGGCATAAAGGAATTATTTTAAAAAATACACTCCGTTAAGCCTCTAATGCTTCTCCTGGTATATAATAAAAAGACAAGAAGAGCTGTTTACGAAGACCATCTGTGCATGTTAAGTCTACTCAAAAAGCTCCATTGAAGTGAAAGGTAAGGAGGGTGTGAAGATACCGCCTGTGCTGGAGCTCAACCTTCAGAACGTTTTTTTTCTCAGTGACAACTGCATCTGGAATTTAGCACACTTCAGCAAGAAGTAGGAGCTCAGACATTTTTTAACTTCTCTATTTATAGCATCTTGGTAGCGATACTATCGTTATGAGAACAGAGGCGCTCTCATATATATGCCTAGAAGAGCTTCTGGTGCCAAGGATTGCTGTTAGCAACAATAAGTGTCCCCAGCGAAAGCAGAGCATGCCAGCTTTGATCTGCAAAGGTTTAGGCTGATGTACTTGATTTCTCATTTCCAACAGGAAGTAAGAGCACAAGCAACTTAATTCTGTGGCTGAAGTGATGTGGTAACTCATTGAACAGCAGGAACTTGGCATTTCTGAGCTCCAGCTGTTCCAGCTGACACAGAGAAGCCATCCCAGAGATGAAAGGGTCTGGGGACATCCCACAGCAGCCGTTCCCACGGGGAGGCTGGAGGCAGCAGTGAACAAATCACAGTGATTGCTCAGAAGTTTTTGGTCCTTACCATGTTTCAGCGAAATATGTGATGCCAAGGGGACCTTAGGACAGGAACCTTACAGGCTGACGTGAGCTGAAGGTTCAGAAAGTCTGGGATCACCCAGCTGAAGTGAACTAGACCTTAAGATATTTAATATCCTTCTTATTTTAATAGACAACCTGAAACAGGACAGAAGGAAACTCCTGTGAGTCTTCAGCTTTGTCACATTGCAGAAGACAGTGACACTAAATACAAGCTATGTGCCTTGCACTACTGCAAAATGAAAATAAATTGCCTATTTTGATATATTTGGGGTTCTTTGGTTAATTTTCCTGAGCACAAAAAAAACCCACTTCTGGTTTCTGTTTGAAAACACAAGAGAAATCTGAGGTTGGATATATGTTGCTTCCGCTTTCAATTTTAGAAAAACTCAGTGCATAAAATTACTCCAACAATAAAATAAAAACAGCCACTAGTCCAACCATACTAAGCCTCCTCCTTTTAAATGAGAAAAAGACAATTGCATAAAACCTTGGTATTTAAAGTTATCAAAAAATAACAATACAGCTGTTAGACGCTGATACAGCCAAACCAGAAAATGAGATCAAGTTCAGAGATGGAATCTTTTATCACAGAAATCATGGAAAAGATTAACCTTAAATGCAAGAGACAAAACCGTAACAGGACTCAAAAAGAGGAACTTCCCTCATTTAAAATAGAGTTACGTGAAAGAAATGAGGACAGACAAAAAAAACAAGGACTCAGGCTCATAATTCTGTTATTTTCATAAAAGTGGCTGCTCACAGGCCATGTCTTCTGCTCGAGGAAGCATTCAACGCAACCCACATCACGTCATCAGCACATTGCAGCTAAGTAGGATGGATGTTGATGTGAGATGCTAGTACATAGTTTCTGATAACAGTGTCATCATCCCATCCTCCTACAGCCTTTTAAATAAACTAATAAATGCACAAAACCCTAATAATTGTTAGTGAGACTGTTCGAGTACTACAGTGAAAATCTGCATCAAAGGACCGGAAACAAAGATTGCAGCGGACGAATGAACAGGTTTTATCAGACTACAGCTTGGAAATGTTATAAATGCAAAAAAAAAAATGTAAGCAGGAAATTGGAATTAAGATTATAGACCAAATTCTGTACCAGAGGCACAGGAGAAATGTTAGGTGTCATCAAAGTCAGTGTAAGGCTTAATGAAAAAACATAAAACTAAAAGACAGGACCATAAAGTCAAATGTATTTGTTCATAAAAGAACAGTCTTTGGAGAAATGTCACCTCAGCAGCATAAAAAAATACTTAAGGAAGCAAAAATAAGTATATTAAAATATTGCTTTCATGCTGAAGTCGTAAGTAGTCATTTGTCATTTTTAATTGTTGATATTATTGATATTTCTTTGGTTAAAAGACTTCTGAGGGAGGCAATGGGTCCAAGAAGAAATTGGTGAGACTGACCAGGGTTTTTTTTTAATATAATTTATTTTCAAAAGTGTACATCAGGCTTATTTCTTTGAACAACATCAGCACTGTGCCCCCAGAGACAGCAGCCTCCACTCGAAGCGAGAACTCTTCTTCTTTCCCAGGACCCCACCACGAACTCCTGTGGACTTTAACACACAGTCTTGGTTGGCAGTCGCAATCTCAACCTACATGCTTGGGAGGCGGTGATCTGTGTGGCTGGGGATGTTCATTTTGGCTGCTAAACTTGCACAGCAGCGATGGTTTAGTATCTTTGGCTACGCTCAGAAAAATCTCACTGTGCTTAGGCACTCAGGGTGAGGGAACGGATTCGATCACCTTTAAGACCTTTGCTTACTTGCGGCCTCACGATGAGCCCGTTGAGGCCTCTGGAGAGCTACCAGGACTGCACCCAGCCTTCCCTTAGAGCTCCTCGGGTTATTATCAGAATGACTCCAGTGGGGTGCAACGTTTCTGTACCCTGCTCCTATCTTCTAAATATTTGGGGTCCACTCTGTAAATACATAGTAGGAAAGAGTCCCTGCTCTGAAGAGTTTACAGTGTAAGTGGTCAAAACAAGCAAAGAGTGAGGGAGAGAGAGATGCATATCCACCATTATTTATTTCAGTGCCTACCTATATCGCAGCTGGGGGAAAAAAATGCTCACCTAGGAGAATAAAAGGCAAACCACCCCTCCTTCCCAGGGGAAACCAAACTACACTTCATCTAACAAGAAGCAAGCTTATGCTAAAATATCCCCTACACAAAAACTGACCTGGATTGGTGGCTATATCCCTCACCAGAGATTACTCCCAATAGCTGGCAGGCTGCTGGTGGTAGCTTGCAGCTCGGGAACACATCCAGGGTCCTCTTGCAGTTCTCCTGAGGTCAGCAGCAGGACTGGAACCATCAACAGCAGCCACTGGTTTGGGTGGCTCACCTTTCAGCTCTCCATCTTCAGAGGGCCATCTGAAGATGGTCAGTGAGAAGGGGAAAAACCCTAAAACACTGGTTATTTTGAATGTTTAATCTTTAAGTTGGCATTTTTTTCCAATTGCCGGTAAAATATATTCCCAGCCTTCCTTCTTCCCAGGCAGTGTGAGCAGGGGTCCCAAGAAGGCTGTGACAAAGGCAGTTTCCGCCTTCCCAGCTGAGAGCTGGAACGATCCTCAGAAGTGGGAAAGGATATCTGAACACTTTCTATCAGGCAAAAAGGTTCCTCTCGCCTTGAGACATGGGCTGAGCAAGCAACAGAGACAGCTCACTGGATTTGCAGTGAATCCATCTCCTGGGAAGAAGACAGGCTGGAGGGGGCTCAAGGTTGTGTACTGAGGCTTTAGCATCCTGCAGCCAGGAAAGGAAGCTTCAGGCTGGTCTGCGCAGACAGTGATCCTGCAGTAAAACAGATTATTAAAATTGTATGCAGTAGTTTTAACTCAGGACAAACGTCCAGGTATAATGGTTTTCTCAAAACGCAGAAAAGATCTTCTGGGAACACTTAAGACTGAAAGAGGAAAGGAGCTACAGCAGCATCTGAGTGCTCTGTAGGGAAACAGCCTCCTCAAAAACATGACTGCAGTAATGACTTAATAACCATACTGACTATTTGGGTAAGAGTTGGTGCCACAAAGTTCAGCAACAAGGCAATTCGAGTGTATTTAATACTTGAAAAATTCCAACGAGGAGTGACAACCATTCAGATTCACGTACATCTTTTCAGAGAAATCACAGCATTTAAAAAAATACTTTCCCCATCTCTTCTTTTGCCGTAAGACAGCACGATTTACTGTTTGCTCTAAGCAGTGAGACGATGTTTTCTCTCAGTAACAGGATTATCTCAAACAGTTGACGCTGGCTGTGATTAAAGAGAAAGGCATAGGGAGCACGGCACATGAAGAGGGACCGCAAACGCGCCCTTAACAGCTCCTCCAAAACAGAACATCTAATACTTTTAATGGAAATACGGTGTTGTACTCCTACCAGCTCCACTACACTGAGTAAAGCGACGGGTCCAAACCCCGGCTCCACTAGTTCTGAGATAAAGCAGAAAATTGGTGACAGGCTGCAGTGGATAATGATGGGTTTATGATGTTGTTCTGGAAGACTGAATGCTGTTTGGAAGGATTAGATGTTGTAATCTGTACATTAAGTCAACAAAAAGGCACCATAAAAGGAACAGGCAAGGAGCAGGCATCCAATTACTAATGCAAAATAATACAGTTTATATTTTATTCACCCTACCACAATTATCATTAGCTCTTATAAAATCACTCTACGGCAGCAGAAGCTGCTTGCTAGATGAAGCAACGATACACTTTCCTCCTTGAAGTGCTTCTAATCTTAACTGCAGATGTGCTCAAATTGTGAAGGGAATACCCAAAAGCAGGCAGGGAAAGAGACTGGGGCCGGGCTCCCGGCGGTCTCTGGGGTGGCAGTAGAGCCAGCGGGGACAGAAGAGTACCAGGGCGAGATCCAGCTAAGGTCCTCACCTTTGGGTGAGACGATCCTTACATCCTGCTCCCTCCCTGGCACCCTGCAACCATCGGCAAAAACCCCGTGTGGGCTAAGGTGAGTTGTGCCTTACTGGGTTCGCCCCAGAGAGAGAGGCACGGCTTGAGCATGGGGTTGTAACGAGTTGCTCCTGATCACCACTTCTACTGTAGACACTGACAAAGAGGAGACAGACTGAGGAGGACCCACAGGCACTACCCGCATGGGTTAGCTGAGTATCTGTGCCCCTGGGTTAAGTGACTGCTTTCTTCATGCCTGTTTTGAAACTACCTGCTCCTTTATCACTCGGCTCATCAGAGACACTTTTTAATTCTCCGTTTGTGTCCTATTAGCAGCCCCAGCAGCCGCCAGTGACAGCTGTCTAGCTGTGCCCATAGGGGCAAACCAGTTAGTATATAGTGGCAAGATTCCCGGGGCTTGTTATTTTCTCAGCTCGGGGCAATCAAAGCTTTAGCAGCCAATTTACAACATCAAATAAAAATGCACGTATCCCACGTAACTCAGGTAAGCAGCATTGACAAGAGTTGATTTCAATCAAATTTTCTCTCTGAGATGACGAGTGGCATGGTGAGAGAGAAAAACACACTAACACCAATGGCAGGGGAAACTTCCTAATTATTTGACCTGGATTCTATTTGGCAAGAAGCAAAATATTTTGCTATCGTGGGACACCATCTGTTCCGCCTCTGGGGTAAACCTGGCTCTCAAAATACACTGCAAGTTTGGTGAGTCGGTGCAGGTCTTCAGTCTTAGAAAGTAATTGTTTGCCTCTGACACTGCACACTGCAGGGAGATGGAAGAAGAGGAAGAGGAAATGCAGAAAAGTGACTGCTGTTCATGTAGAATGTGTGAAATATTGGATTAGAAACATAATTAGGGCCAAAAAACCTGCCTCCGCTCCAGCTTGTGAGAATTTTGCCCTCCATGGCAGAGAACAAAAAGCACCCTCAAAGGTTAATGACCGTTCGTAACGCGATCATACCTCAGAACAGAGAGTTAGTGTGTTCACACCAGTTTTGCACTGGAATCTCAAAATAGCAGCTTCATCCAGCCACTTGCTTGTGAGACCTGCCAAGTACGAAACTGGGAAGAAAACCTCGGTTGGAAGCTTTTTCTACAAAGATCAAGTACGTAAAAGTTAGACAAAGGTGTGCAAACAGCATGAAGCATTTGTGGTTTGCACAACAGAAGAAAATGCCGTATTCAAAAGAGATAGATGCTGAAATTTGAAGCTTGATGCTTTAGTCCGGTGTTTGATTTAAAGAGAACAGTAATCGCATCCCACTTATCTCGCTGATAAAGAACACGGAGCTGCCGCAGTCAGCTTGGAGGGAAGCCAAGGCAAACCCAGGCAGAACTGAAAATTCCCGTTAAGATGACTGAGTGGCAAACGATGGTTATTTATTCTAATCAATTTGTTAATTTATTTCTGGAAAAACTGGATTAATTTGTTTCTAATCAAAACAAGGACCTATTCATTACAGTGTGCACGATGAACCACTACTGAACAGGCACAGTTAGGATTTCTAGTAGTTTTTTTAAAAAAAAGACAGATTTCGTAGCTCAACCCCCCCCCCCCCAAAAGAAAGATGAGCATTCAGGCTCGTTTCCCTGCAACGCACGCTTCCATCGCTTTATCCAGGCTAATTTCAAACACCACATTGATGGACCTTCTCCTCCAAACTCTTTCATCTCCCCAGCGCTGCAGCCCCCGCTGACTCTTCACTCTACTTGCAGTTGTTCCAGCTGTTCTCCTCCTACCTGTACTCTCAGACTCCAGCGTCTATTTAACCTCTTCCCTTTGCTTACAACTGATGTAGTGAGGACAACGCTATCTGCAGAGGCTTCTTGTCACCTCTGCTGCTGCTCCTACCTAGGCTGGGTCACTTAGGACTCAGCTTTCCGCAGTGCTCAGGTTCTGCCTCTTCTCTCTCAAAAAGCAAGATTACAATAGTCATGAGACACGGGTAAAAATTAAATGCAAGGTATAATTTATTTTAAACCCATCCCAGCAATCTTTCTCTCTAAATCCCTAATAATGTTTAATTGGCCCTTCTCTGAACTCCAGCCTCATCGATTCCTCTCTGATAACGAGGTCTCTGAAGCCCACCCTGAGCAAATATACCAGCAGCAATTCATCAGCGCTTGGCGGAGCGGTCAACAGCAATATCTTCACTCCTGACAAACTTGCAGGTGCTCCAAGAGGACAGATGCAACACCGGGACCCGGTACATCTGACAGATGGCTGACAGGTCCACACTGGCCAGCCCCTACCCCTCGTTAAACACCGAACATTTAGCACCAAAGCGTTTGGCAACGTTTCCTTACTTCTCCCAAATGGGTAATTCTGAAATGACATTTCCCACGCCGTGACCTCCCTCTTGTTCTCTCCCCGATAACAGCAGGAGCACTTGGGAGAGGCCAGGAGGGGGAAGAACCGGCAGCTCAGCAGCGGGCAGGGAGTCTCAGCTGCAGCCGGGCTGGCAAAGCCAAAGTCATCATGTCCCCCCCCAGCTTCATCCTTCCTCCCACCAGCAACTTTGTCCCCCCCTCTCCAGTGCCAGCCGCTTGACACCGTGGGCGTACAGAGCCTCGTTAAAACCCCACCGCCAAACGAGACGAGCAGCGGAGGGAGCCAAAGCAGGTGCATGCGCGGGTACCAGGCAGCATCCCTCTCCCACGTGGGGTACCACTCGCTTCCCGGCTACCACCCGCCTCTCTGCCCACAGTCCCCATGCCCCGCTCCAGCCCTTTTCGCATCTAAAGTTGCAAATGGTTCCTCCTTTTTATTTTTAAACAGCCAGATTGAGTCTTAATTATTTAAGCGTCTTTCACATTTAGCAAGCTGTTTTGGCTGTGAAAGGTAACACTCGGTGCAATCATCTCTCATCAATAAACCATGGAAACAAACGTGTACGCCCGGTGGGAAACAACTTTATTTAAAACACACTGAAAAGCCAAGTTCAGATTTACAGATGTGGAAAGACCTACTGCTGGTCACGTTTCAATGAGCTCAGGACATTTTAGCCCAAGTGAGAAAAAAAAACCCAACGGGATTTGCGCCTTATTCCACGAATTTTGCTCGGAGCAAGATTGCTCGACCCCCCTCAGACAAGAAGGGGTGCCTCGGAAACGTCCAAAACACAAACTTGGGCAAAGGGCCTACAGAAAGGCATACTCGCTTGAGAGTTGTTCTGGCTTTCGGGGGTTTTTCCCGAAGTGTTAAAAGACATAGGCAAGGACAGTTGCGAGTGCTCGTGCCTTCCTCAACGCTGCTACAAAGCCTCAAATCACACACGCAAAAATCACACGGGGGTTTGGTCCTTCAAAGAAATGGAGACGTGGGCTTTAAAGTAAAAAGAAAAAAGAAAAAAACCAACCCAACCCAAAACCATTCCTATTAACCTCTTACTCTAATAAAGTAAGATTAAACAAAAAGCTATGGCATAGCCTCCATGTCTCCTTTGGAGAGATATTTTTTTTCTTGTCCCAGTAGGAGCTTAAGGAAGATCGTTTCTGACCCCACTGGGCAAACATCCTTGCGTTACTGCGTCACCTGTTTTCAGCCCAGCATCGCCTCTGGGGACCGATTCCTCTGACTGGGGAGGTGATTGTGCTCCTCTGCTCTGCTCTGGTGAGATCCCACCTGGAGTACTGTGTCCAGCGCTGGGGCCCTCAGCAGAGGAAAGATGCGGACCTGTTGGAGTGGGTCCAGAGGAAGGCCACAAAGATGATCAGTGGGCTGGAGCACCTCTGCTATGAGGACAGGGTGAGGGAGTTGGGGTTGTTCAGCCTGGAGAAGAGAAGGCTCCGGGGACACCTTATAGCCCCTTCCAGTACCTAAAGGGGGCCTACAGGAGAGCTGGGGAAGGACTTTTTACAAGGGCATGTAGTGACCCTGCAGGTGACCCTGCTTTGGCGGGGGGGTTGGACTAGATGATCTCCAGAGGGCCCTTCCAACCCTGACGATTCTGTGATTCTGTGATAGGATGAGGGGGAATGGCTTCAAACTGGAAGACGGGAGATTTACATTAGATATTAAGAAGAAATTTTTCACTCTGGGGGTGGTGAGGCACTGGAGCAGGTTGCCCAGAGAAGTTGTGGAAGCTCCATCCCTGGAAGTGTTCAAGGCCAGGCTGGATGGGGCTTGGAGCAACCTGGTCCGGTGGGAGGTGTCCCTGCCCATGGCAGGGGGGTTGGAACGAGATGACCTTTAATGTCCCTTCCACCCCAAACCGTTCTATGATTCTATGACTGTTTGCCCGCTGGGCTTCAAACCAGGTTAGGTGAGGTTGCAACACACTGCTTCAGCTAAATGACCATGGACTTGGGACCATCATGTTACTTCCCAGGAGAAGCTACTGGACGTTGGGGTTGGCATGGTTAACCTTGACGGCTTCACCTGTACGGCCGCCTTCTACAGCCACAGAGGAAGCTCCAGAAAACTCCCTTTTCCTCCACCTTTCCAAAACTGCCATTTCCCATTGAGCACAGACACCCAATCTCGAATAAAACCTACGCAAATCGCTGCTCCAGTCCTCTCTCCTTTGCAAAGCAAAGCTGCTCTTTTATTTATGTAACATTTTCATTTCATTAGCAAAGCGACGGAACAAACTCCTAAGGGGGGGACAAAAAAAAAAAATGAAAAGGTCATCTCCCAGCACGAGGGAGTACGTGAGAAAGGGAAAGAAACAAAGTGCTTTAACCCCGTTGGCCGTACTAACGCCACGTCTGCCTCGCTATTGCCCCGTGGAGGTAACGAAGCATCTGGAGTGGGGATAGGGGACTTTTCATCCTCCGTTGAGCATCCTGGCCGTGGCGAGGAGCCGAGAAGGATGCTTTGCGATTCCTTCCTTGGACATCTGACACTGGGGGGGCGGGCTCAGGATAAGCAGCTAAATTCCACAAAACCAGGGGGGTTATTACATGTCTGAGTTAAAATCATAGAATCATACAATGGTTTAGGTTGGAAGGGACCTTAAAGGTCATCTAGTTCCAACCCCCCTGCCATGGGCAGGGACACCTCCCACCGGACCAGGTTGCTCCAAGCCCCATCCAACCTGGCCTTCAACACCTCCAGGGACGGGGCATCCACAGCTTCTCTGGGCAACCTGTGCCAGTGCCTCACCACCCTCAGAGGGAAAAATTTCTTCCTGATATCTAATGTAAATCTCCCCTTTTCCAGTTTGAAGCCATTCCCCCTCAAATCCTACATATTTATTGCACCCAGAGCTTATATTCAACAGCGCTGTAACGCCACAACGCCCATTACTCCAAACGCAGGAAAACAGACCCAACACCGTCTTCCTGTGACCTTTCACTCGGGCCCGCGGCTCATCTCATTACGACACTTTTTAATTACAGGATCCCCTATTGTTTTTCGCTGCCCCCCCGCCCGGGCTG
>VZSZ01008963.1:87470-106002 GCA_013398815.1 Ibidorhyncha struthersii | reverse complement strand
CCGCAGCAGCTGAGGATCCGACCCCGCAGAACTTTCCGGCACCGACCCGCGCTCTGAATCTGCAGACAAAAGGCCAGTTTTGCAGACCTGGGCAGGAACAGTAGCACCTTGGCTTGCTCAGCAAGAAGGGCTCCCGGCAGATGACAAGAGGCGTTTCTCCCTCCGGCGGGGAGGCGTACTTGCCCGCTCGGCATCCCAGCCACGGTTGAACGGCAGTGCCCCGTACGGCTAATTTGTATTCTCCGTGCTTTGGGTGATCTGTGGTGCTGTGGGATTTGGGGCCGTGGCGAAAAAAAAGCACAAGCCAAGAGCTCAGCCGGCCGCTAGCGATGGCGAGGGGAAAACAAGGCAGGGGCACAGCTGCAGTTAGGATGCTTCCGATCAGGAAGCCTCCAAAACCGCTCTGTGTAAAATGGAAACACGCCCTTGCAGCTGAAACCAGAGGAGGGCAACCCTGCAGGCGTCTCCGGCAGCGGCCCAGCCTTTCACCGGAGTTTTGGTTGCTTCCAGGGTGAGGTTATCTCTGGAAGAGCCGCTCTCCGCCGCGACCTGGCAGCTGGGGGCCTGCCGTAAGCATTCGGCTTAAATTATCACGGGTGGGCAGCTGCGAAGTTTTTGTGGATGCGGACTAACGGTGTTGCTGCAGCGGTATTAAGCTGCTAGCGCAGGGGGAGGGGATTTACTTATTTTTAACGCGAACTTGTGAATAATGCTGAAGAGTTTGGTGATGTAACCCTTGATACTTCAGTCTAAGCCCTCCGTGTTCCTTCACTGCAGTCAGAGCCTGAGATTTTTCTCTGCTGTTAGAAAACTCCGTGGCTGGAGATAAATACTGGCGTGTCCTCACCGCTGCTGAGAGAAGTTGAAGCTGCGTCGGGGAAAGTAAGCCTGTGGCACGCATGATCATCTGATGCTGTTTAGCCGTGAAAGCTGGAGTTTCTTACAAAAGTATTCATGTATTTGGGGTGCACTAGACACGATCTGCTTCCAGAGTAGCCAAGGCATGTACTGTGTCTGGGGGGAGCTGTGCTGGCACGCACGGAGCGAGGATTTCCCTTGAAAACCTGCGGTGCCTTGGGGATGGCTGGGGTTGGTTGGGTGGAGAACCCTTCCCGGCTTTACATCAGCTGAGGAGCAGATGAAAGGCACCGCTGTGCTGCGTTTGCTGAAGTTTAAGAGTGGGTTTGCCCTCGAAGATGCTGTTGCCAGCTGACGTGGGTCAAGGACGCTAAAAAGGCATGCCATAATTTTGCTGGATTTTACTCAGTTTCTTACAAGGTACATGTTATATAGGCGATGCGTGCTGGAAGCCCTTAGGGACTTCTTTGTGTCTTTTATCCGTAAGTAGCTAAGTGAATTTACCATTAAGTGATCTAACTTAAGTCTCCTGTACTTTAGCATGCAAATGCAACCAGAGAGAGCAGCAGCGAAATTAATATGCCGTGGAGCTTTGTCTTGCAAGCTGGGGAAGAGTCTGGCTGCCGGTCTCTCTGCCTCACTCTGCTTTTTAAAAAAAGCAGTTCCACTTTGTGTGGTTTAGTACCTTTCACGTACCAGCAGCTGATCAAATGAAGTATCTTTGACTAAAACTTGCGCATATCTGGTACATAAATATAGCATCATTAAGGATACTTAGTTTACGTGCTGTCTGACCAGTCTCTTACTGCAGTATTTTTAGTAAGTTGATGTTGTCTTTACGTTTCTCAGCAAGAATTCCTCTTGTTGCATTCCTTGCCTTTAGGACAGCCAGAGTTGAAATAAAATATTTTGAGTTCCCTGGTCAAATCTCTCCTTTCCCTGCTGACCTTCATTTTGTGTTGTTTACACGAGGAATTAACTTCCAGAAGATAAGATGAACGGAACAAAACCAAAATGTAAATTGGAAATAATACTGTAAATCTGTCGGGCCTCTGGGCAGCACCTTTAACTGCTCATTCTTTTGCGACTCGCTGGGAGCAGATTTTTGGAAATAAGTTTGAAGATTCCAGTTTTTGGAATGATAGTGGAATTGCCAATTTTCTAGGATTTCAGGCTGACCTGGTGCTCGAGTCCAGCAGCTGCAGGTGGAAAGCCCGGCGCTCAGAGCGACCCAGAGCTGCCTCTTGGGAAACGCGTTCCTTGTAGGTGACATTTGGTTGGTTAAAGGCTCTCAAGTACTGAGCTGACCTCATTCCTTTACCTTCCTCATTTTTTGGGCAGCAAACGTTGCAACATCAAAAGCTTCTGTTTCTGCTGAGCTCAGAAAAAAACCAACCCACCCCTACAGAGCAAGGTGGTGGTGCTTACAAGGTTAAAATGCTCATCTTCTGCCTGTCTTCTAGTGGTCTCAGCAGTCCTCGCTCCGGGGACTCTCCCGATTAACACCACCTCCATCCCACCTGAGACAAATCTTGGGGAGAGGAACAGCAGTTGCGGATGGTCCCATGTTAAAACAGCATTGAGCCTGTGTGTCCTGCTGTCCCCTCCATCCCTCTTGGAGCTGGTGCTAAAAGGATGTCACCCGTGAGCGTTCGTTCATCCTGCTCCTGCCTGCCGCTGCCCAACAGGCAGCGGTGTGGTGGTGCGGGGCACCGATTGGCCGGGAGGGTGGGCTCGGTGGCATTTCAGGTGTCACCTTGCTGCCGGCACGGGAGGTGGCTTAGGCAGCGCTCTGCTTGCTGCCTGGCCAGGGGCTCCTGCCATGGCAGTAAGAAGCCAGAGCTCCCATCCCATGTGCAGCGTCGTCTCCTGGGACAGGTCGTGCCGGAGAGGCTCCTTCAGACTGGGAAAGCCTTTTGGAGCAAATGGGCTCTTGGTGGCATGGTTGGGTTTTTTTCCAGATGCTGAGGGTTTGTTCTCTGACTTTGAACAGAGGCAGGGATGCTCTTTCACTGCTGAGGAGCAGAGCCACGAATACCTCTACCTATTATTCCTTGGTGGCTTTTTTACTCCCACGAGTGGCCTGCTGTCTTGAGCTGGGTCACAAGCAAACTCTCGTTGCCTGTTCAAAGCTACTAAAGCTGCACTTCGATTTGGCAGCTCTTCATATGGGTCGTGAAGGCATGTATAGGTGATGCTGCTGTTTGCTATAACCTCCCCGGCATAACTGAACGACTTGCTCATTTTGTCCTTTTAATCTCGATCCTCTTTCATTGCCGTGTCTAAAATTAGTCTAGAGGGGTGAGATCTATACAGCTGTTTAAAAACAGGAATACTTTTGGGGCTGTTGACCTCTTTCCCATAATGCTTTTGTTTTCCTGTTTTTACAATGTACAAAATGATGTTCTTCCAGGGTGCAACATATGCTTTTGAAAGTTGTTTGACTATATAATAGACTTAAGAAATTGCATACTGCGGGCCAGTCAGAGCACACTTCTCTGTGTGCATCCAAACACTTGGCAAAACTGACAATAATCGTTGTAATCCGTAGCTGTTTTGTCATGTGCAATATAGTCGCTAATTCGTTTTGCGATTCTTAAATGTGTTAAAAATGCCAAAGATTCCTGCAATCCAAACGGCTTATGCACGCTAGCACTGGAAACACTTTTTCCCTTAGATGGAAGATCACACACAAGGACAAATGAAAAGGATAATCAGTGAATTACATAGAAGTTAGTCTGTTTAAAAACTTATTTCCAGTTTTGCTGTGACCTTTCCTAAGGCTGTTTAAATTTGGTATTGCAGCAATACAGTTAAGAGGGCATTGCTTAGGCTGACATCCCTGGAGTTCCGAAGTGCTGATTTGGTAGAAGTGGTTTATATCTGGGTTCCTGAGGGCACCGAAGCCTGTTCCCTGCATCCAACGGGATAGCAGTTATCTCTCTGATAAAGGTATTGCAAACAGTGACCTGGATTGATTTTTTTTGATTGACAAGTCAAACAGATGCTGCCTTCAATCTTACTGTGGAGATAACTTGTAGAGCTGCTGTGGACTTTGTTCGCGGTGGCGATCCCTAGATCCGTTTAATGAAATTAATCTCCTAAAATGTATTGCCTAGGTTCCTCTGTTTGTGTTTTGGCATTTTGGACACATTATCTTACAGGATAAATAAGAGCACAAGAGCAAACTTGTCCAAAGTATGTGGTCGGTAAATGCTTTCCTGCTGTGTTAGACGTGTTGGAGAATTATTTTATTTCCTCGATGAAATGGTTGACTCATATGAAATGCAAAGCGTCAGGCATTTAGAAAGCACAATGGCAGTCTAATAAATTCCCTTACCAGGTGTAGAGATTTTACAGATGCATGCTGCTAAGTGTAGTTGTCACTTCTCCGAGCGCAAATGAATCACGCTACTTACGCTGAACACAGTGCTGCAAATCAAGAGTTGGTCTCAGCTTCCCATTGCATCTGGATATTTTGCATGCCCTTATTAAAGCATTATTAGCTGTAGAGGTTGGGCTTCATTAACAATAGCGTTGTTGATGACCAACGGCAGACTGAGCAGGTAGAAATAGAAAACCCTTCTGTGAACTTGTATTTATGCTAAAGTTGTCTGGATTTAGTTGACCTCCGTGTCAAAGCTTCATACCGAACATTTGCCTGCCAAGTGAGATGCTCTGGGCGATGGCTAAATATGCCGAGTTGCGCTAACATTTACAGGAGACAACGCTCGCTTGTGCAAAGCTACAACAAATGTGGAAGAAACCTTTTTCTTCCTGCGTTTTCAAATTCTGCCCTGCTCTTTGATGCCTCCATCACCCTACCCTTGGAGACACTGGGTCAGCGATTTGAACAAAGTGACTTGTTCCTCTGCTGTTATCACTTGGAAGCGCTCCGCTCCCTCTGTGACCTTGAGAAAACTGCTTCTCTTCTTGCCGGCTGCCTTTGCTGTGACTGGAGGGTAATCACTTTCTTCCTATGTGCAAGTTCAGGCTCTCTGCTGTAAAGCGTAGACTAGATTTCAAAAAGGACGTAGTCTTGATTTTGGGTAACACTCTGGCTTTTAAGGCATATGCCTGCTGATGGACATGGTGTCACAGTTCTTAGGACGTTACCAGTGTCAGATGTAAATTAACAAGTATCAATTTGCAGAATAATGTGGTTTAGTTTATTAAATGAAATACACCTCAAAGTACTTTATGGTTTTAGGCCATATGTTTAGCTAAATAATTCATAAGCACGCAAGTTTGCATTGCTGCCTGTTTGCTCTTTTTCTTTTTCTTTTTCCTTTTTTCTTTTTTTTTTTTTTTTTTTTTTTTTTTTTCCCCTCTCCCATTACTTGATGCTGTTACAAACTTGCTGGGAAGCATTTCAGATTAAGGCGGTGTTTCTGCTGTGCCCTCATTGGCTAAGGAGCCCCTAACAAGTGCTAATTACAGAAAAACACCTCCTTCCCTCAGATGCTGTATGGTTGTGGGTTCAGAGCAGACCGCAGCTTGGTGGAGGAGCTCCTCTGTGAAGTTAAAACTATGGCATCCATATTCAGATAGAGGTCTTGAAGATCAAATCAGCTCTTGAAGCTCTTAGAAATGAGCAAAAGAAATCTACTTGTATGTTTGCCACTACTTTATCAACTGTCAACATAGGGGTCTAATTTTTGAGCTGGTCCTGTGCCCTCAGGTTTGGTTTCACTCGAGATGATGAAGACTTGGGAAACTATAGACCTTTATACCTTAATCTTTATAGTGCTATTTCTATGCACATAATTTAATTGGAAAGCTTCTGTTAACCTTTCCCTGAAAGATTATCTCCTGCTCCCAGGTGGCTTTTAGAAATGCTGATGTTTTGAATCGTCATTTTGAGAATCATCTCCTGGCCAAACAGTAGGGAGAACCTTTGACTTAAATAACAATAATTAAACCTTTAACCGGTTAGCAGGATGACATTCTCTAATGTTTAACATTGCCTTGCCCTTTAGAGAAAGAAACTCGAGAAACCTTTTTTGCATGCTGAAGTTCAAACGGCATGCGAGTTTGGGTGCATGGCACGTGTGCTTACCGAAGAGCGTCTATGTTCCCGTGGCTTTTGAGCGAGACCTCACGTGGTGGCTGCAGGACAGTGCTGGTAGAGGCACAGGAATCTGGATGTGGCTTGGAAGGACACAACAATCATTAGTTGTGCTTGCGTTTTTGTGTGTGTGCTTATGTGGATCGTGGGGTAGCAGAGGCTCATGGTGAATGTCCGATTCTGGTTTGGTGGTTTGTTTCTCTTGTGCAGCACTGGCACGGCGAGGTTGCTCTTTGCTGGTCACAGACCCTGTGAACTGGGGTGAGGTCTCAGCTGTTTGTCCTAAATTAAGGTCATGCATTTATCCTTTGCGTTGTATATTTGTCCCTTGGTTCACTCGTGTACAGTGGCCTTTTGGCGTGTTTTTAAGCTTTACGTTAGTCTTGTGAGCTTGACTTACTGCGTGCGTGAAGCCTCATTAGTGGGGAAAACACCTGCGCTTGTAATGCTGTTCAGAATTTTCTTTTTTCATTCACATGTGTGATATAGTGACAGAAAATAAGCTGCTAGTCCAGCAGGTCTGGTTCCTTACAGATTTTTCTCTGCCTCCTTAACAGGTCTAAGCAGAAAAGCCACTTGCGAAAGATTTGAACAAGTTTTTTCATATTTTATTGAATTCTGACTTGCAGGCCACCCAGAAGGCGCAGCTTATGCCATGGTTGCCTCTGCAGCCTCTCGTTTGCTCTGGCTACAGCAGAGGTGGCTGGGCTTGCCCAGCCCTGGCCGCCAGACTTGACCGTGGGCTGGGAAATTTTGGGTGGGTGTCCCCATCATCTTCTGCAGGAGGTTAAAACGCAGTGTAAGGGCTGGAGGAAAACACAAGCGCCGGGGAACCCCAGCAATATGTAGGGTGGCAGACCCATTATGTAGAAATGGAGAGAGTCGGCACTAAGCAAGTCAGTAACGAGTGCTGCATTTGGCAATCCCAGTTAAAAATGAGAAAAAATAATAATAATACAGGCCACCGTGTTTCAGTGTCGATCATTGCCCCGCTGATGCATGAGCTGCTGCCACCGCCTCTGCTTGCTTATAGGTAAAAATTGTGCATGGGCATAAGCCATTTTTGGAGCCAATGGTGGTGTCAGACCACTTGTCATGAGAGCTTAAATGGCTGTAGCTCCGTCCTCTGGTTTTGCAGCCTTTATCAGGTTCCTGAGTAATTCTGAAACCTCTGGAGGTCTTTGAGGCCATACTCGGTCCTCTGCTTTTCCTTGACAGGTTTCTGAAACCTCTGACTTCCCTACCCTTTCTTCTGCCCTTTCAAAACCATCATCGTCTGCCGAAGCAAGCAAAAGCGGGCTGTGAGTCTGGCCATGCCTTGCAGAACAAAAATATCATCCTTTGGTACTTCTTTATATTGATTTCTTGTTCTATCACCACTGCTAAGTGGTTGCATTAAGGTACAGGAAGGGACTGCTAATGTTATTTCCAAAGGTTTTTTTCTCATTTTTTTGAAGTCCACTACTTAATTGCCTCGTTCCTTCTAAATTCAGTACAGAGCTCATTTAGATAAGATATTCAAATCTAAACTCTAGTTGAGCAATTGCAGAGCTATCATGAATTTCCAGTTGGGCAGACTGAATACTTCTTGGTTTCACAAAACACGTCAGGCTCAAACGATGCACCAGCACAGGTATCGGTTGCATATAGCACAGTTGGGTTTTCTAAGCATTTGTGGGGATTGACTTTGTGCCTTGAAATACACATTGAAGAAGCTGTTAAAATACAGATTGGAGTGCTGAAGGACGCACTTGGTGAGAACACAGGGATGTCGCCAGGTTTTAACCACTGTTTACAGTGTATGAAAAAAGTTCATCTTGGAGCGAGTGCTTTACCTCCTTTAGTGCTGTGTTGCCTCCGAAGGAGAGATGTAGGGCTTTGGGAGGAGGTGACTGTCTTTCAACCTCCAGTGACAGGCACTGTAGGTGAATTGCTAATTGCATGCGTGAAGGAGCTTAACAATGAAGTTAAGGGGGTTTCCATCCCTCTCTCCCCCTTCATTTTTCCTTGCTGATCCTTTACTCACTTTGATGTTTCTCTCTGTATTTATTTTTCAGGCTTTGCCTCTTAAAAGCTTATTCACCCGAAGCCCTGGGAGATTATTTTGCAGAACAGAGGAGAAGGGCTGGGTTTTGGGCCCTAATCGGCCACGGGCAGCTCTGACACATCCCTCCTTTTACAGCAGCATTGCTCTGCCAAGACCCCTACCAAACTCCCGCCTAAACTGTCAGTCATTAATGTGAGAGCAGAATATTAACCAAATATGGTTTTTGTGGTGTTTGTTTTTTTTTTCCTTCCTCTGTTTCTCCACCACGTACCTGTTCTTGCGTGAGGCCATGAATTCGAGCATTTAGCTTCACTAGTCTGGAGTTACAGGTCTATTTAAATGAGGAGTCCCTTCACTGCTGTTTACTTTAGAGGTGACACATCTGTGTGGAGGACTTGTATTCCAGGGAGATAAAAACATTGTGGAAAAATAGCCTTCGACCACTGGAATTGTCTTTTGATATTTGAAAAATTGGTTCGTGAAAGAGTTTTTTGCACAAAAGCATGTTTTGCTTTTGGCATGCGGTAAAAATAAAGCCATGGTGGTGGCGATATTCCGGAGGGGGAAACTTTCAGAGAGCTGCCAACATGAATAAGCACTTTAATTGCCTGAAGCATCATTCTGTATCCTACACGGTCTGTACAAAACATATACAAAATAGGTACGTTCGGAATGTAAAGGTTTGGTTTTACCTGCTGAGCAACTTTTAATATATTGCCATCTGTTTAATCGATATACATGGAGTTTTACTATAGAGGCTAAAGAGCTTGTATTTTGCCCCAAGTTTAAGGAGTTGCTTTACAAGTGTGGCTGTTGAAATGCAACTTAATTCTTTCCTGTCTTTCACTCGCTCCTGGCAAAATATGAGCACTTGTGAAATACACTGTAAGTTAGGTTATCACTTTGCTGCAAGCTGAATGGTAAAGGAGAAAGTTTTCTCTTCCATGTGTGAATCACATTCTAATTATCTAGCAATGTGGCTTTTTTTTTCATATACTGAATTTAATTATAAGCTTTGAGCATCGAGTAAAAAAAATGTTTGGTATTATCTGAAAATCAAACTTGCCATTGAAATTTAGTCTTAGGCTACTGCACTCAAGGTGTGTCTCATATCATTAGTAAGGTTGTTGATTACTGTTTCTTATAGCATAACATGCTTTAAGGCTGAGAATTAAAGGCGATACTTCCCCTCTGTCTTCGAGGTCCTCCACTGCAGGATGACCAGCGTGTAGTCAGAGTTTTTGGTCATATTCACCATCTGTTTAGCATTTTATTTCAGTCTTTTCTGCTGTATTTCTTTTCATTAGCTCCGTTTCTATTTGGAATACTTTTGCTGTGTTTAGATTGAATAAAACAGTCAAGTTGCCTCTTTTTTTTTTTTTTTTTGGAAGAAATCTTTCATTGGTCTCAGTCTGTTGGGTCTCTCGATGGTTAACGTTCTCCCCCTTCCCCAAGTCCTGCCCTCTCACATATGACCTGCCTTGAAACCATCCCTAGTCCTGCAGTTTTCAAGCCAGAGACATAGGAATGCATCTTAAAATCTGTTTCCTTTGTGTTCTGAACATTTCAGGGGGTTTTGTTGTTGTTTGCTTTTTTCAGTGCAATAATCTGTCAGTTCATGCTGTTAGGATTGTATTTAAGCATATATCTAAGTTAGCTCTGCATGACGTTAACATACCTTGTATGACCTTTTGTTTCATGTTTTCACGTTTCTGCAATTCTTGCACTCACTAGAACCATTCCTGTAGGTAAAATGACATGTGTGCAATGCCTTTTATTTTGGCCTTCTCTTCATAGCATTTTAGAATTCTGCATCTTTCTTTTTGCCGATCTGTTTTATTTACCTTTCTTTTTGCTATGGTCTCGGTTTCTTGCTGGGTGCAATGCCATGGCCCTTGCTCAGCTTCAGTCAGGCGAGACCTCTTGGTCATCCCCACGTGCCTGCCTCGTGCCGGTGCTTCTGCGGCAAATCTGGTGGTGGGATGGAGACGGCTGAAAGCTGATCTTGCTTTGTTGCTTTTTTGGGGGCTACCTCTGCTTTCCTCCACCCCAGGCAGGAGGGAGGATAGGGGAGAAATGAAAGCACCCTTTGCAGCAGCGTCAAAAGCTGTTCTTGGTTGCTCCTGGTCACCCCACACACCCTGGGTATGGTTTTATAGCCATGGACCTGGCTGGATGGAGGAGCTGGGGTGAGGGGAAGGCGATGCGGTGGCTGTCAGCTTCAGGGTTACCAGTGGGCACGAGCTGGTGCCATAACAGGCATGAGCAGGAAAAATGCCTCTGTAGAGGGAACTTCTCATCTTTAGGAACGAGTAAGTTGCTGAAGATGTTGTGCAAAGTCTCTCAAACAAGTGGTGAGGCAGAGGAGGTGTATCTGGTACCCCCTTCTCCAGGGGACCACTGCTCTGTGAAGCACAAGATGGCTGCAGAGGGTGGGAGGACACTTCTTGCCTGCTGCTCGTGAGAATATTGGGTTGTCACTGTATCTGAAACGGGTATATTATACCGAATTAACAGTATTGACCCTGCCTTTGCTCTGGTGCTTTTGAAAGCACGAAGCAAATGTAGTAAAACCTTCTCCTTCTGCACCTTGGCACTAGAGCTGAGGGTTCAGTCTAGCTAGGTTCTTCGCTGAAACAGGTTTTAGAGGTGGTGGGGTTTCCATGGCGTCAGGAATTTGTTGCCTCTTATTGAAGGAAAAGAGTGGACTTACTTTGCTGGAATTCCCTACCCAACTTCTGCAGGTGCCTGAATTTTTTATATTATGAGCTTGTAGAAAACAGCTTGGCCGTTGACAGATGTGTGTGGACAGTGTGCCTTTTTTTTTTCCCCTCCAGTAGTCTATTTAAAGTTCATAGAAAGATTCAGTGATAAAATCCCACCAAGCTTTACCAATACGGTATTTCCTTTTAGTTGGTTGGTCTTTCTGCCCTTAAAGAATAAAATACCAGAAGCTGCAGTACTCGCATCCTGGAGCAGGGTCTTCTGGTGAAGTAATATTTAGGAAAGTGCTGCCAAAATCAAACCAAGGAAGTGCACAGGTAGCAATGCTTTCTTTTCTAGTTGTCTTTTTCAGTGGCCCTCGTTACACCGATGATTTGGTACCGTGAAACTTGCGATTTCTCAGCAGCGGTTGGTTTGGCACAGGTCTGGTGCAGGCAAGGATGTTCAGCTCCTCAGGACCCACCAGACTTTTCAGCCCTGAGCTTCTGTACCAGAAATGCCAGCAGCTGGCTGTGTGGGTTTGGCAATGCTTCGTTTACAGATGTGCTAAGCGTTGTACAAGAAAGGAAAGGCGGGGTAATGATCCGGCTGATGCATCTGTAAAAAAAATCTCCTGTCTCATCATCTGTCCCTTTACGAGGACGTGTAGTCTTTGCTCTCAGTACTGCCTGTCAGTCCCGGGCAGGAAAAAAACAAGGTCAAAATCTCAAAATCTTGCCTTACATAGTGTTAATTCCTTTATCCTTTGGAAAGGAGATTAGATCTTCAAAGGCGGTTGCTTTTCTGAATGATGAGCCAATTATTTTTGTACTGTTTGGAAGGCAGGGGGTTTAACGGAGTGTCTCGCGGCAGGGTCTTGTCCTGAGCAGCGTGATGCTGTGGCATAACAGTTGGACCTGGAGTCATTTCTTCTTTTCTCTTAATTCTCAGGATGGTGGGAAAAGGAACGTTTTTGGTACCTTCTTCTATTTAAAGCTAGCTGTCATTGGTACTTACCTGATTATTTTTTTTGTGTGTGTTAGTGCTGTTCAGTACGTATGGTTGTACTGTCTGGCATGATGGTTAGCAACTTAAAATGCAGGCACCAAGTGTCAGTGCAGCTGCAGCCATACAGGATTAACTCATGTCTCACGGGGGTACAGAAGGAAAATAGAAAAGTTTTAAGATTGACTTCTTGTAGCGTGGCTGGCTGCATGAAGAAACAGCACCAAGGCAAGCCGTGGTGTGCATTTACAGTGTCAGTATGTGTCTTCCATTAGGTAAAAGTGTAGAAATCCACTTTTATTGAGGAATGACATGGGCCTGTTGGAGCGGGTCCAGAGGAGGGCCACAAAGATGATCAGAGGGGCTGGAGCAGCCCTCCTGTGAGGGCAGGCTGAGAGAGTTGGGGTTGTTCAGCCTGGAGAAGAGAAGGCTCTGGGGAGACCTTATAGCAGACTTCCAGTACTTAAAGGGGGCCTACAGGAGAGCTGGGGAAGGACTTTTTGCAAGGGCATGTAGTGTTAGGGCAAGGGGTAATGGCTTCAAGATGGAAGAAGGTAGATGTAGATTAGATATTAGGAAGAAATTCTTTACTGTGAGGGTGGTGAGGCACTGGAACAGGTTGCCCAGAGAAGCTGTGGAGGCCCCATCCCTGGAAGCGTTCAAGGCCAGGTTGGATGGGGCTTTGAGCAACCTGGTCTAGTGGGAGGTGTCCCTGCTCATGGCAGGGGGTTGGAACTAGATGATCTTTAAGGTCCCTTCCAACCTAAACCATTCTATAATTCTATAATGTAACTAATTCAGTGTATTAAATGTATTTTTTATGCGTTAGGGCCCACCAGGGAGTTTAACTTCTACCATAGCACTCCAGGTAGTACCCCATGCTCACTGAAAATAAAAGTAAGCACACAAATAAATACTTAACATCCTGTAACGTGCCTAAGGGTAACTTGTTTGTGTGCTTTTTCAGTGGGATCTGGTCTCCCAAACACAAGTGGTCCTCCAAAAGGTATCATTTACCCATGTGAACACGAGGGTTGTAGCTACATGTGTTAGCAGGACATCTCAGTCCAGGTTTTGTGTGTGCTGTTACCTGTGTATTAGCCAGTGTAGCGTTACCATCATGACTGTCACCCTCGGCTTTCATAGTCTTCCTCTAATTTCTGCAGCTTTTTCTTGGACCGCTGTATCTACTCAGCATGTGAACCCCAGATAACCTTTTTACAGCTAAACCTTGTTTACGGGCTAACTGCACACAGCCCTTGCTTGCTTTGTATGGTGTTTCACGTGTGCAGAACTATCACAAGTGCTTTTATGGGTTAGATAGCAAGCTTGCATATGTCAAGCCAATAAATGTAAATAAGATAACCAAGAATTATGGGCCTGTCCTATACTTTCAGTTTTATTCGTGAAATGTGCCCTGGGTTCAGACCTCGGCGCAGCAGTGTTTTGGCAGGGGGAAGGGTCCGGCTGGTGTCGGATGCCCTCTCGGTGCTCAGACTCAGTGTTGCTGCTGCCACGGGCTGTTGGGGGAAACGAGGGTTCACATGGGAGGATAGCCACACTTGTAACTCTTTTTTTGGTGNNNCCACTTTTAATTTTTTTTTTGGTGTTGTTCCCTGCCCCCCCCCCCCTCTTGCTTTTTAAATTTTAATATGCAATTAGGAGATGTGGGCACTTAAAAAAAAAAAACAACGTAAATTGGAGCTCACTGTCTTGAAGCTACACAGTACTCTGGAACTCTGCTGGTAGTAGTGGTCATGGGCTTCTCTGTCCTTTGGACCTGTTGGCTGTGGTCTCATCTGCTCCGTTGTTAGAAACCACAGCCTTTTTCCCAAGAAGTCTCATGAAAATAGCCTTTGGGGACCGTACCTTTATTTTTCTCTTGTGTAAGCGAAAAGTCGGTTTGAGTGAAGTACACAAACAGAGATTGGAGGAGTCCCTTTATTACAGGGGAGGGGTTTTTCAGACCTTCTTGCAGGTGGCACTTGAATAAAAGAAAGGAGACCCCAAAAAAGCTGAAAGCTGAAGTCCTAACGGCCCTCTGGACTTAGCTTTTGACTCCTTCATCTTCTCAGCTCTCTCTCTTCAGCTTCCTAGGCTCCCTCTGGCTAATTTGCCATTGCGAGCTACAGCTAGCAATGCTTTCCCAACTGCAGTACCAGCACAGCTTTTGGAAAAAGAGGGAGCTTCAGTTTAAAACAGTAGCTGTAATAAACACTCACATGCTGCTTGGGGAGCAGGGCTTTGGAGCAAAGCTATATAGCAAATGCAGTGCTCTGGCTTTCCTTCCAAAAAAAGTCAATTTGTAGCTCTTCTGCTGTGTAGGTATCCTCCCTGTTCCCATCTAACCTAGTTTGCTACAGATCCTCTTTTATGTTTGTTTTCCATTTAAAACAAACAACAAAAAACAGACAAAAAAAAAAAGCAAACCCAAAAAAACAGTTCTTTAACCCCTAGCCGGGAGTTGCCTGTGCAGTGTCCTTGCACATTCTATAGTTGCGTGCTGTTACAAACACAGCGGTTGAATAAACCTGCGTGCTTTGCCTTTTCCCTCCCCGTTTTATTTCTGTAAATACTTTTGCAATCTGCACTTTATTACTGTAGCAGCACCGTGCTATAAGCTGGCAGGGGCGAGGAAGTTTCCAGCATCACAGTGCTGGGGCGTGGGCGCAGCAGCTGGGCCCCGGGTACCCCTTCCAACATTTCATTCCGGGAAGATGCATACTGTTGCAAGAAAGCATTCTACCGTAATGCTGAGGGATGCCAGATCAGCTGCTGCTAAGGGGGGCTTTGCAGCATGAGATATCCTTATTTATAGCTGGACGCATCCTTCTGGGATGGAGAGGCAGCGGTGTACCATTTTCCTCTGATTCTTAGTACTTCCATGGGTGCATTTGTGTGGTTGCTTCCAACTTGCTCTTCTTGCTTGGCCATTGCTCTTGGTGTTTTCCTTCTGGCTGAAGTTATCCTGTGGTGCAGCAAGAGCTGTTGACTGCGAGGGGATGAAGTGCACATGAATGTCCTAATCCTAGGACGCTCCGATCCTAATTTGAGCTAGTTTGATCTGCTGAAGAGTTGATCTGCTGAAAATGTGAATAAAACTGCGAGGACCTATGATTTGTTTTAACTCGCCTATCTGAAGATTATTAGATTCTGTTTTAATGAGGTATTGGGCACTGAGCACAACTAGTTATTCCATTTTGCGTCATCCTTTCTTGTATTTGTTCTGTAAAATACTTTAATTAGCACAGCTGTCTATGTATGAAGATAATCATTACTGAAGGATTTGAGGGGGTAGAATGATGGGAAAAGTAATGGCATGAAATAATAGAATCGCAGAATCATATAATGGTTACAGCTGGAAGGCACCTTAAAGATCATCTGTTCCAAGCCCCCTGCCATGGGCAGGGACATCTCCCACCAGACCAGGTTGCTCAAAGCCCTGTCCAGCCTGGTCTTGAATACTTCCAGGGGTGGAGCTTCCACAACTTCTCTGGGCAACCTGTTCCAGTGCCTCACTACCCTCAGAGTGAAAAATTTCTTTCTAATATCTAATCTAAATCTACTCACTTCCAGTTTGAAGCCATTCCCCCTCATCCTATCACTACGTGCCCTTGTAAAAAGTCTCTCCAGCTTTCTTGTAGGTGCCCTTCAGATACCGCAAGGCTGTTGTAAGGTCTCCCCTGGGTCTTCTCTTCTCCAGACTGAACAACCCCAACTCTCTCAGCCTGTCCTTATAGGAGAGGTGCTCCAGCCCTCTGATCATCTCCGTGGTCCTTAACCGGACAAAGTGCTCCTTAACCCCCTGCATTTTCAAATGTTTTGAAACACCGTTGAGGTTAAACTGTTTGAGACTAGTTTCTCTCTTTTTTTTTTTTTTCCTGTGTTTTACTCTTCCCCAAGTTTTATACATATCATTTGTTTCTAAACGTCCTTACGCTGGTGCTGCAGATGAGCGTGAAAGCTCAGCCCTGTGGGTCCCCAGGAGTTGGCAGCAGGCTGGAGGATCTGCTGCTGGTGTAAGGTGGGCCAAAAATCTGCATCGCTTTGCTAGATACGGTTGCAAAATAAAGTTTAAAAATAGTTTCTTGCATTTTAACAAAACCAAAGTGCAAAATCCACAGCACTCATGCTTCACCTGGTTTCTCATAAAATGAATGTACTTGCACTTTCAGATCAATATAGACTATAATTTATTCTAAACTCCTTTTTATTGCTAATGTTAAGCATGCTGGGGACCAAAGAGACTATTCAAAAAGGGAATTTGGGGTTGGCAGCAAGTTGAAAGGCAAAGGGAGTACATGCAAGGGGCAGTTAGGGCTTCAGGAATAGAAAGGAGAAACTGGGGAGCTTTGGAAAATGGACAGAAAATGGTTGACAGCTTTGATTATCGTTGCGGTCTTCCCGTTCTCAAGCAGCTGAGCATTTTCAATTCCAGTACATTTACAAAAGCAAACAGCAGCATGATCGCTGTGTTTTTGGAGGAGGGATAGTTTGTACTTTTGGAGGAGGGAAAAGAGGAGTCACCTCTGCAGTGGCAGGGACTGGGAAACATCACTTTAACGAGAAAACACAATTCAAGATTTCCAAAATCGAGTGCCTAAAATTAGGCTTTGAAGTCCTAATTTAAGAACGGAGAAAGTGGCTGTTTTCCAAGAAGGCTGAGCAGCCAGGCCTGACGGCGCGTTGCTCTCAGAAGCCAGCACGATTATTTAGATGCCTATTTTGGAGATTTTTTTGGAACTCAAGTTCAAGGACTTAAACGTGAAAACTGGGTCTGTCGTTTCAGGGAGCTCTCGAGCAGCAGGGTATGAGCTGGAGGGTCCTGCTGAAAGGCAGCAGGCTCCCAATGCTTTGAGCTTTCAGCCCAAAATGTTTTGTTGTTGCTGTGTGCTTAAAAAGGGTGGGATGGGACTGGGGGCCAATCTGTATATTTTCGTGCCTTATCTTTGCATCTGGAAACCTAAGTTACTCCAAGAAGAAGCTCAAGAAACATTAAAATCAGTGATGTAGACAGTGGGATCGAGTGCACCCTCAGCAAGTTTGGGGATGACACTGAGCTGAGTGTTGCTGTTGACATGCCTGAGGGATGGGATGTCGTCCAGAGGGACCTGGACAGGCTCAGGAAGTGGGCCCGTGTGAACCACATGAGGTTGAACAAGGCCAAGTACAGGGTCCTGCACCTGGGTCAGGGCAACCCCCAGTATCAGTACAGGATGGGGGATGAAGGGGTTGAGAGCAGCCCTGCCGAGAAGGACTTTGGGGTACTGGTGGATGAAAAGCTGGACATGAGCCAGCAATGTGTGCTCACAGCCCATAACACCAACCATATCCTGAGCTGCATCAGAAGCAGCGTGGCCAGCAGGTCAAGGGAGGTGATTCTGCCCCTCTACTCTGCTCTGGTGAGACCCCACCCAGAGTACTGCATCCAGCTGTGGGGCCCTCGGCACAGGAAAGACATGGACCTGTTGGAGCAGGCCCAGAGGAGGGCCATAAAAATGATCAGAGAGCTGGAGCACCTCTCCTGTGAGGACAGGCTGAGAGAGTTGGGGTTGTTCAGCCTGGAGAAGGCTCTGGGGAGACCTTACAGCAGCCTTCCAGTACTTAAAGGGGGCCTACGGGAAAGATGGGAGGGACTTTTTAGCAGGGTCTGTTGCGATAGGACAAGGGACGATGGCTTCAAATTAAAAGCAGGAAGATTTAGACTAGATGTAAGGAAGAAATTTTTCACTCTGAGGATGGTGAAACACTGGCACAGGTTGCCCAGAATGGTGGTAGATGCCCCATCCCTGGAAACATTCCAGGCCAGGCTCGATGGGGCTCTGAGCAACCTGATCTGGTTGAAGCTGTCCCTGCTCATTGCAGGGGGGTTGGACTAGATGGCCTTTAAAGGTCCATTCCAACTCAAACCATTCCATGAATAGTGTGCCTTGCTGTGGGACATCTTCCAGGGAAAAGAGCGTTGATAGTGATCTGCCCTCGTATGTGGTCAGCTGCAGAATTTGCTTACTTTCAGTATTGGGAAACATGCCGATTACAGTGTTTCAAATGGCCACTGGTTTAATTTTTCTGGGAGTCGATGTTCCTCTGAATTGGGAAACTATTCTAATTAAAAAAGAACCCTTGTAGTTGCTGCCGTTGAAGCAGTGTTTAATGTTGTGTGGCTGTTGGCAGGAGACTTGATGCGTTTTCACATGACCCCCTCTGGAACAAAAGCAGATTGTTTCCTTCTGTTTTTCTGTTACACAAATGAGTTCCTTTTGAAACAATTTCTTTTTCTGCAGATTCTGGAAATCGACACCAGGAGTAGTTCTTCCTTCGCTATGTCTTTTACAATCTGCTGCCTGATAATGCTGGCACACAACGCTGCTTTGGGGTAGCAGCCCAAAAAAGCTAAGACCTCTGCAGAAAGCCGCCTTCTCTTGGGGAATGAGGTTTTCTTCCAATTTTATGGAAGGGTTGAACATGGAGTTTCATTTCTTGCTGTCTTTGCTGTAGCCAGGTGGAGTTTGTTTCTGCTGTCTTAATTGTATCGTTTACATATCTGTATTTTCAGTGTCCAGCGAACAACAGTATATAGCAAGTCGGTTCTGAATTGAGCTCGTCTGTAGATTTTTGTATAACGAACCTTTGTTTTTGAAACAAACTCTCCCATCTGAAGTCTTCCTCTGCAGAAAGGGGAGTCAAAGTCAGGCGCAGATGCCGGGTTATTGGGTAATGCAGTGCTGCATAACTAAATCAATCGATGCTGGATCAAAGGAGCGACAGACAAATTGAGTAAGTGGGGATTTCAAGCGACAAAATGAATTATCCGCTGGGGAGTGCTTTTCCTGGCAATATTTAATAGCTGA